>SZWC01003194.1:68182-87096 GCA_023375785.1 Penium margaritaceum
TAAAGAAGAACACAGAGGCGCTCATGCTGCTGGTGTTCGGGATAGCCGAGTCATAATGGGGCTACTTCCAAGGCTGCAAGCTGGCAGCCAAGGCTTGGCAAAAACTATGCGCCATCCATCAATCCAAGTTGCTGAAGAAAACAACCTTTGCAATGAAGTGACTCCTAACAGTGAGAATCGAGGAGGGAGATGGTTTCATCACCGCCATGCAACAGATGGATTTGCTTGCCTCACAATGCAATGACGCTGGGTGGAACATCGAAACGTAACTGTAGGCGATGGCCCTCCTCGTGGCCCTTCCTAATAGTTGGAGCCCTCTTATTTCCGTCTTGGGAGGATGGGGAAAGGACAAGCTCACCTATGGCGCAGTCGTAGAGTACATCCGCAAGGAGGCATAGCAACGGAGTTGCGGGGAGTCCCCGTCGTCCTCATTGGCCCTTGTCACCAAAACGCGTGGTGGCCGGAGCGGGGACAATAGTGGTGGCGGACATGGCGGCCGCAAGAAGGGTGCCAAGAAGAGTGCGTGCGAAAATTGCGGCAAGGAGGGCGAATGGGCCCATGAGTGCACCGAGGAGGCAAAGGTCGGTGGCAAGGACGCCAAAGGTAAGAAGACGCTCCTTAACGACACTCAAAACCATAACCTCAAGAAGGCCAACCGGCGATGCCTTGACTTAAAAGCAGAGGAGAACAGCCAAGTTGAGAAGGTCCGATTCATCAACTACACCAAGTCCAGCAAATCCATGGTGGTCCTAAACAAAAAGGTCAAGCTGGCGGCTGGCCAACAAGACGTGAACGTGGAGGTGGTGGTTGGTGGGAAGCGAGTGCAGCACGTCATCAAGGACATGCAGCACGTATCCGGCTTGGCTGACATTCTAAGTGTCAGCCGTCAGACTGAAAAGGGGTACGAGGTGCTCTTCAAGAGAAGAGGGACAGTCGTGCGGAAGGATGGTGGTGGTGAGCCTGTGCTAGAGGCTAAGAAAAAGGGAGGCCTCTACATCGTGGAGACCAAGGTGATCCTTGTTGCGACGGACTCATTAGACTTGTGGGAACACACTGTCAACCTGGCCAAATAAGGGGAAGCTGATCTGGAGCTCTGGCACTGACAATTGGCGCATTCCTCACTTGCAATCGTGAAGGAGATGGCAAAGCGCAAGCTGGTACGCGGCCTCATTGTCGATGGTGAAGAAGAGGAAGTAGATGTAGCAAAGAACAAAAAATGTGAGCCTTGCATTTTGGACAAGGCGTGGCACAAATCGCTGAACGAGAACGTGAATCGCACCTCAGACCTGCTGGAGGTCATGCACAGCAACGTGTGCAGACTATTCAAGACGGCGTCAAAGAGCGACACGTGTTACTTCATCACCATCATTGATGAATTATGTAGAAAACTTTACGTGTACTTCATGAAGCAGAAATGCGAGGTCCTAGACCGGCTGAAGGAGTATGTCGTCGCGGTAGAGACGCAAACTGAGCGGAAGGTCAGAGCGCTACTCAACAACAACGGCAAAGAGTACGTGGGCTATAGTGGGTGGATGAAGCATAAGGCATAAAATAGGAAAAAACTGTGCCTTATTTACCTCAGTCAAATGGCGTGGCGGCACCGGAGAACCAGCCCCTGCTGAACATGGTAAGGATCATGTTGATGGATGCAGAATTACCACAAAGCTTCTGGGCAAAAGATGTGTATACGGCAAACTACACGGTCAAATTCACTCCCACAGCGGTGCTGAAGGAGAGGAGCGGCTAGAAGACACCGTAGGAGGTTTCGAGCAAGCGCAAGCCAAATGTTGCAAACCTGAAAGTGTTTGGGTGCAATGCGCACGCGATGGTGCAGGCTGCGCAGAGATGCAACAGCATGCTAGAGCCGTGAGCAAAGTAGTATCTCTTCCTTGGCTATGACAGCTTGTATAAGGTGTACCGGCTCTATGACATACGTAAGGAGGAGGTTATACGCAGTTGACACGTTGAGTTTGACAATCTGCAAAGTGACATGCGCCATCAAAACTACCGCGACGCAGCAGGAGGCAGCAAAAAGCGGGGAAGCGCTTTGACGCAAGCACCGGTCAATGGATAAGCATGACTTGGTGCATGCAGGCTACATCTATGGAGCCGACTATTGTACAAGAGGCACTTGCACGGACCACAAGAGATCAATGGGACGTAGCCATCAAATTGGAGCTGGCGTCCATCCCTCAAAACGATTCATGAGAGCTGGTTGACAAGACAAAAGATGCCAAGGTCATCAGCTCAGATTGGGTCTTTAAGACCAAGTTCACAAAAGTGCAGTTGACAAATACAAGGCGCGGCTGGTGGAAAACGGATATGCACGGCGTAAGGACAAGAAGTATGATGAGATGTTCACTCTCGTTGCCAAGTTCACATGCATCCGAGCGATCCTTGCAGTGGCTGCCGTGAAGAACATGGACCTCAACCAAATGGATGTAAATATGGCCTTTCTCAACGATATCATAGACAAAGATATCTTCATGGAGGTGCCAAAGGGGAAGGATACATTGCAGAGCAAGGTGTGTAATCTGCAAAAGTCCTTTTACGGGCTAAAACACTCGCCAAGATGCTGGTACCAACAGATGGACAGCTTCATGGCACAACTCGGCTTCAAGCGCTGTGAAGCGGATCACAACATGTACGTGTAGCGCGACAACCATTCCATCAGATTTTCACACTCTAGGTAGACGGCCTGATTTTGTGCTCAATGGATCTGCTGAACCTTCAACGGCTGAAAGAGCAGCAGAGTAGCAGATTCTCGATGTTAGACATGGGAGAGCTTGAGTACTACCTCGGGGTGAGTATTATACGGAACTGGAGGGCGCACACGCTTGCGCTAGGACAGGCCAAATACGTGGCCGACGTGTTGAAGCAGTACGGCATGGAGGAGTGCAAACCAGTTGGCAGTCCGGTCTCCAGGACGTATGAACTGAGTGCGGCACTGGTGCCAAAAAAAAAAGAAGAGCGAAAGGATATGGTAGGGGTGTCCTACCAATTGGCGGTGGGCAGCCTCATGTACACGATGGTGGCAACTTGACTGGACTTGGCCTATGCGGTGGGCCAAGTGAGCTGGTACGTGGCCGATCCACGGCCACTACACTGGCAAGCAGTTAAGCGCATCCTCTCCTACCTACAGGCAATGCGGCATGCGCGCTTGAGCTTCAATGGCAAGGGACGGGCGGACCCCTTGCATCTAGTTTGCTATACGGATGCAGACTTCGTTGACAATGTGGAAAAGTGGAAGTC
Source organism: Penium margaritaceum (assembly GCA_023375785.1). Classification (NCBI taxonomy): domain Eukaryota; kingdom Viridiplantae; phylum Streptophyta; class Zygnematophyceae; order Desmidiales; family Peniaceae; genus Penium; species Penium margaritaceum. Next base: position 71,435 of record SZWC01003194.1, read on the forward strand.
CACATCCGGCTACGTGTTTGTCTCTGTTGGTGCAGTGGTCTTGTGGTGTAGCAGAAAGCAGGACTACGTTGCCACCTCCACAGTAGACGTAAAGTACAACGCTCAAGCCAAGGCGGTCAAGGAGGCGGTGTGGCTCCACAGGTTGCTGGGGGAGCTAGGCATGCCAAAGCAGAAGCATACAGTGGTGCATGAGGATAAAACCGGCTCAATCTCGCTGACCAACAATGCGAAGCACATAGGGGGACAAAGCACATCAACGTGCGTTATCACTACGCATGGGACATGGTCGAAGAGGGATGGGTGGTGCTGTAGCACTGTAGCAAGCACAGCATGCTTGCGGGTTGCTTAACCAAAGCACAACCCGTAAACCGGAACGCAGTAAGCGTGGCCGGACATGGGATGATTAGCCATCATGGGCTGAAGGGTGCAGCGGAAGATGAATGAAAGCAAGTAGGAGCAGCGGTCATGGCAGGTGCAAGGGGGAGAATGTTGAAGATTTGCCCCTATACATGCCCAAGTGCGGCACCGGCAGGCGCCGACGAGCCGCAAGAGAGAGGAAATTCATGTTCAATCTCTCCCGCTCCGGCGAAACATCGCCCGAACGACCGGCACATCCTTTGGTCTTTCCACTGATGCTCGATGCACACTCTGCCACGAGTGCACGCCTTGGCACCCTAGGTGCCTCCTCCACCGGATCCTTTTGGAGGATCTCCTCATCAGCTTGATTGTCATCAGAGACCTTTGTGTTGGCTACCACCGCTGGTGCACCTTTGCGCTTTGATGTCGCATCCTCAACTTCTGTGTCCTTCAGCTCCTTTTTCCAGTCAAGGAGCTGGAACCACTCCCTCGTCTTTATAGAGTCCACCACACCCACATCGTTGCTACTGATGTAGCTGTACTACTCATTGAACTTAATGTCTTGGCTATGGATTACCTCCTCCTTGCGCATGTCATAGAGCCGGTTCACCCTATGCGCGCTCTCATAGCCAAGGAAGAGATACGACTTTGTCCGCGGCTCTAGCTTGCTGTTGCGCCTCTGCACAGCCTGAAGCATCACATGCAGCTTGCACCCAAACAATTTCAGGTGTGACACATTTGACTTGCACCCGCTTCAAACCTCTTTGCTCCACTCTTCCTACCTAAGAGCATCACGATTCATCCTGTTTTCTACATCAGCAACCTCAAGCACTACTGGGATCCCACAAAAACTCCCTCCACCTCTGGTGCAAGTGGATGGGAAAATGGAGCACGTGATTGAAGATATCCTTGTACGTCCACATCATGGAAAATCTACAGATTATTTGGTCAAGTGGCACGACTATGACAGTGCGCACAATAACTGGGAGTCCTACGACAACCTCTAAGACGTGGATCATCTGATTGACGGCTACTACTTTTGTCACTGGCCTGTGTCTGTTAACTCATTGAGCCGTTGCAGATAGATGGGGGAAAAGTGTTACATCCATGCCATACACAAGTCCTCAAACTCTGCGAATGGGCATTTTTTCATTGTATTCGTAGCCCACTACACATCCACCTCAGGGTTTTCTTCCGTTTGCTCAAGGGAATTCTGGCCAAATGTCCCAACCTTCGATGTTACGTTGGAGAAGCTTGTGATAACTTCCACCATCTTTCTACAGGGTGAACAAATGTGTTGCAAACTATGTTGATGTTTTGTTATTTTTCCGACAAGTTCTCAACGGCATGGGAATTTCATTAAACCACACCTTGACATTCTCAAAGTCCCCCAAATTCTTGGCAGATCTTCTTGAAGGAGCCACTCACGGCATGACTTTGCACGCTTCTTTTGGCTGGAGCGCCAAGGATCCGACATATGCCTCATTCTCATTCTTAGCATTGTATACATGTTCTCCATTTCTTCCAAATCCTTTAAATGTATTTTTTCATGTACCTCATCACTCTAAACCACCAATGTTCCGTCTAGCATAAAACAAAGTATATGTACTGCTAAGTACAAACTATCCATTTATCTCAAATCCTCAAATTGTCTTCTGCCCAACATCTCATCCCTGTAAACCACCTAAGTTTCACTTGAAACAACATAGAAATTCTGAACTCCACTAGCTCCTACATTCCCATGAACACCAATGTGCGATGAGCCACCTGCCTAAATCGCCTCTACCACAGGTTCTTGGAGGATGTGCACAGGCTAGAATGAACAACCCTAGTGGTTGAATTCGCTTGTTGTTTTGCTGTCTAATCTTTTGCTGCTAGTGTTTTTGCTGCTCCAGCATGTCCTTCCACATCTAAATCTACATTTCTACTCTCCTCATCATCACTCTTGACCAAAGATTCAGCCGTTGAAGTTGTCGTTTTGTTCTGCAAGACGTAGAGTCCATTAACGCAAGGAACTTGTGCTACAACCTTCTTCGCAGAGTATGAGATGGTGATGTCCTTAGTAGGGAGTATCACCGTTTCCTTCTCTGTAAAGACCACTATCATCTATCATGGTCAGTTCTCTTGAAGACGGAGAGTAGGTTGGCTGTGAAGGAGGGCAAGTAGACCACCCCCTTTAGTTTGAAGCGGGAATCTCCACCATTGACACCCATTGTGACCAGCTTGTCACCAATTCCCTGAACTGTCTCAACCTTGCCGTTGGCGGCTCTCAAGTTCATTTTCAATGGAGCAAGAGAGATAAAGTCTCTCACCATGTAAGTGGTGTGCTCGTTTGTGCTCGAGTGAAGGCCGTAGAATTCTGGACTGAGTATCACCCTCCGTTTTTTGGAGGCAAACTCACCCGTCAAGCTTGTGGGATCCTTTCCACCATTTTCCCTTCGCCATTCATCGCCGTCTCTTCCCTCTCTCTTGGGCACATGGCACTCTTGAGCCTAGTGTCCAGCCTTGCCACAGTTATGGCAGTTTTGTTGGCACTTTGCACCCCTTCTACTATTGCTGGTGCTGGTCCTTACCCTGTATCCGTAAGAGGAGGCATTGCACAAGGTGCTGCTGCTCCGTGAGGCAAAGGCAACAATGTTTGATTTATTACTGATACGACACATGGCTTCATTTTGCACATAATCAGAGACGGTGGTGTAGGAAATTTGATCTTCAGTCCACCCTCCAATCACTGTTATCATGAGGCCCCAGCCTTCCGATAGCATCACCAGAAAAATCATATCGGATATCAGGTCCCTCCCCATGCCAGTGGCTTATTGGAAGAGCGTCCAAAACGTCTGCAAAGAGGAGGAGACATCCTCCCCTTCACCAAGCCTCATGCTGATGAGGTTTTGTAGAATGAAGAGAGGGTTGGCAAGTGAGGAGGACAGAAACACATTGCCAAGTTTGGCGTATGCCATAGCTGCCACTATACAACCGCTGATGTGTGATAGGACTGATGGTTTTATGGGGGACACAAGTATGGCAAGAGCCTTCTTGTTGAGCTTTACCCATGCCACAAGATCAGCATCCTCTGCCTCTGGTGTTGGGATAGTTCCTTCAAGATATCCCATTAGATATCCGTCATCCATGATGATCTCAAACTGGCCCTTCCAGAGTGCAAACCCCTCTCCATCGTAATTGAGGATGGGCGAATGATTCCTTGGTTCCCCTGTTCCTGCCATCCCTACAACTAAAACTGCTACAGCTGCAACTCCTATTGTTGATGCATATGTACTTGTGTTTGAGGCCGCTGTAGGCTGTTGATGAGAAAAGAAAAATAATTCTCGTGTTCACGTTGGCCGTTGCAAGAAGATGTAGGCTGATGAAGGCTGATGTAGGTTGATGTCAGCTCCCAAGGTGGAAAGGTGCAGATGTTTTGCATTCCCTTCTAGTTGATGATTGACCTGCAAACAGAGAAGTTGGGTGAGAGCGAAGGCGCTCTCATTTGTTGTGTCTTTAGCGGTTGCATGCATGAAACTTCTCTAACCGGAGGAGTGGGCCCATAACCCTTTGTTAGCTAATTAGCTAAACACCTCTGGTAGAGAAGCCGCAAAACCGAAAAATCTCACAAAGGTTTTCACACCTCCTTCTCTTGTTGACATGTCTCATGCACCCCAAACTTAATCAGGCAAACACTTCACCTTCAAAATTACTAATACCCTAGCATTACATCTCAAGAAGAGCTCAAGTCGTCAATATGCAAGAAAGCATCAAGGAAGGATTAATTGATCATCATGCAAGAGAAGTCCTTTCATAGCTGTCTATCTAGTCCTAGAACTCAAAAGCACATTCCTGGGATGTGGCCTAAACTAGCCACATCACCAATAGACTTGCGATGTGGGCTTGACACATACGCATCCTAGTGTCAAGGTGACAGACCAACCATGTAGCGTCCAAGAAGCTATGGATTTTCTTTCTTGGAAGCTTTCAGCGTAAACAAGATGTGCATAGGGACCTCACTCATGACCTCTCACTTGGTCAAACCAACAAAATGGCCAAGGTAACCACCCACCCACATGGTGTACTCACAAGTCATATTGCACAAGAGATATAGCATGGTTTAGTCACGCTACAACGGGTCAAGGGGTTCTACCTCCACAAGGGGAAGAGCATTCTTCCTCCATCCTATTGCACTGAACAAGGGGCCAAAACATTCAACAAGAGTCACTACCTAAAATCAGACATATTGAAGAAGATTCATGGAGGACAGCATACATGGATAGCAACTATAGAAGGTTGGGGACATCCAACATGGTTGTCATGCGGTCGCTCCAGCCTTAAGGGGAGGAGCCGTTAACCATGCTGAATGACGAGCTACACCTGAGGTCCAAGTGCCAGGCAAGTGTTCATGTTTGGCTGCTTATTTATATCATGAATTTCACAATGTTGGTAAGTCACTATTTGGGAGGAATAAAACAGTAGGCCCGGTTCTAAACCTCCCACCTCGTACTAGCGACAGGGTGGTTCGCAGCCACCCCTCGTTTTTGCAAGGGCTGGCCGGTGGGCAGCCACCCGTTGGCTCCCAACCGACCGCTGGCCAGCCGGCTATGTAACGAGGTGCCCTTATTTTTCTAACATGCTTGAGACTTTGTTTTAGTTTTTGGGGCATTCGGGCTTTTCTCTAATTTGTGAGAATCATGCTCGCGGGCGAGATCAACTTCACTCAACCACAAAGACACAATGAGGAGCAAAAACAAGCAAGCAAGTGAATGTGCTCTGTACGCTAAGGGGATTTCTTACTCATACCTTCATGTGACATTTTGTACATGCTACAAAAAGGTGACTTTTCCCCCCCGGCACATAAAATATGTAGCATGCTATCTGCCGAGTGGCTATCTGAGAGGCAAGCCCCCAACGACGGACGGATTCAGTGGCAAAGATGTAACTGGTGATAGCGACCGTGCGACGGTCGCTGTACCATTGCTGGCGTGTACAACAGGGCGACTGCACCCACCGCTAAGATTCAAGACAGTCCGTCGATCTGGATGATCAACGGTCATGCACTTCTTGCACTAAGCATTAGGTGCAAGTAGGGCTCCAAGTACAGGTGCAAGAAGCTTGGTGTGTCAAGCAAGGAGACTAGCAGGCTAGGGCCAAGACTAGTCGGCCAGACAGTATGAATACCTTGTGCTCTGTCCCTTGTGATGATCCTGTGATAATGTGTCATCTCTTATGATTTCTAGTTTTGGCTTCAAGACTTCTCCAATTCTATCTTTCCGTTCCGACTGTGCTCTCCATATGCCAAGGCTTAATGTTTAACGAGCATACAATCTCAAATCTGGTATCAGAGCCAAAGTCACGCGTTGGACAGAAGCGTCGCTGAAGATGTATAATCTTCAAGGAGCCGAAGGCACAGAGTATGCCGGACAACGTCAGGGTAGGTAGAAAGGAGATTCTTGGACTAGACATCAAAGCCAACACACGAGCCAACCTCTTTAAATGTTTTCCATGTTTCCCCAACATCCACACGACCTACTATGCGTACACGAGGAAGAACGGGTGACTCCCACGCATTTTGAAGGCGTTAGATTCTCATCCGGGATTACCAAAACCGTGTTGACGTTTTTATAACTATGTACACGCAGCCAAATTTTTCTAGAGATCTCCACTGTCAATGAAATCCACAAGGGCCATGGAACAGGCCATGGAGCACATCGTAGAGCAGTACGGAGTCCTCAAGATGGACAACAAGCGGCTTAATCGGGAGATGACTGACGACTGGGATGGAACTAATGTTGAACAGGTTCAGGCGGCCCGGTCAAGGAGATCGCATAGACCAAGTCCGGAATGGTTAAATCCCTCTATCAAGGGTGCGAGCGTATGAACCTGGTCATTTGCGATGAACAACTACTTTGGGGCTCTAAGACACCCGCCAGAGGACAGTGTTGTACGTGTGTCATTCGCGGTGGCACTACCATGCAAAGCTGCATTGGACTAGTAGAGGTAGCTCAATGCATTGTCCACTTGAGGTGGAGGTGGAAACGTGGCAGCACATGCCATGTTGTGGCAGCCAAGTGCCAGGCAAGCTGAAGCACGCGTGGCGACTACGTTAGAGAAGTTAGAGCAAACCAGCAGAGTCAGTTCAATCTTGTGAACGCTTTCATGGTGACACAAAACAAGCTGAAGCAATTGAAGAGATTCGCTTCGTCTGGGTGTACACACCTTGTTTCTTAGCATTGAGCTCGGTGATTAACAACACAAATGAGCCGGAAATGGAAGAAAAGTATCATGACGACTTGAAGGTAGAGATTTAGCACACGCTAGAACTGAGTTGAATCACGGAGTTCCAGGTGATGGTGGCCACTGCTAAGCGTGTTGATGTGTTACGCTGCCATCGAGGGGATTTTTGTGAAAAACAAGAACATTTTCAGTGTCAAGCACAACATCAACAAGCAGACCCCATGGAGATCGACTTAGTGCAAGGAGGCCAGTAGTAGAGAAAACTGCATGGTGGACACTATTTGGTCTAGGGGAGGCCTCAGCACCACAAGAAGGACAAGAAGAAAAAATAGCACGGAAACAACAACTAGAAGGGAGTGGCGGACAGCCAATTGCTGTAGAAACTTCACCCACATCAGCGAACATTAGCCCCAAAAGTCCTTCAACAACTAGGGAGTTGCCGAGTGTATTGTGCGTGTTCGAAGGGAGCGGGAGCAGTCGAGAATGATGATTCCATCATGAAAGCCAAAACTTCATCGGCTGATTTTATGAACGGCAAGGGGCGCCAAACGCATTGACAGATGGAAACTTTATTAGATTGCGGAGTGTTTCACTCGTTCATTAGCGACGACCTCACGCAAAGGCTGAGGCTTGCACGGCTACATGGAAAGCCAACAAAGGCCATGTTGGTGTGAGGGGAGCAAGACAATGGGTTGCCTCTGAAACCTTCAGGGGTCCATGTCAGCAAGATTTCTTGTGAGGTGAACTTTTGCACGAGCCTGATGAATGTCTACGATGCCATTTTGGAACGTGAATGGATGCACCGGTGGAATCTTGCGTTGGGCTGGATGCACATCCGAGTGAAGGTGAAGAGAACCGAAGTACTGCTAGATTGTTTTGATGCCATGGGAAGAGGGGGACTCCAAGGCAGGTAAGGTTCCACACTTGAGTTACGTGCAGCTTAAGCACTGTGAACACAAGGGGGACCAATTGTGCCTTGTGCGGGTGCTGCAGAAGGAAGCAACTGAAGAGGTCAAAATGTTTCCGGCAAAGGCACAGAAAGAAGAGAGAATCAGTAAAAAATACCAGTAGCAGAGCTGTCAGAAGGCATTGGGGGAGTGTTGGATGGCTACGCTGACGCGTTTCCTACGAAGCTACCATATGGTTTACCACTCAAGTGGGACACCGACCACAAACTTGATCTCGTATTGGGAGTAACTCCAACGATGCGTGTTGCATATTGCACTAGAAAATTTTTTGTACTCAAGAAGCAGTTGGAGGAGCTAACAGACCAAGGATATATCAGACTGTCCCTGCCAAATTATGCTGCACCATTCCTCTTTGTGATGACATTGGACCTGCGGATGTTTGTGGATTATTGCGCACTAAAGAACGTAACAATAAAAAAACAGGTACCCGCTACTGAGGGTTGAGGAGTTGTTTGACAAGCTGAGGATAGCGTAGTGTTTCATCAACATCCATTTACACTCAGGATACCATTAACCACCAGTATTGGCGTGCCAAAGGCTTCTCCAAGATGGCACATTGCATTCCATGTCGTGAGAGCATCGCGGCTGCTAGGACGGTTGAGGTCCTGAATCATGTCATCAAGCTACATGGAGTACCACAATTGGCTGTCTCATATCATGATCCACGCTTCACTTTGTGTTTTTGGAGAGATATCATAGGGCAGCTGGACACAATGGTTCAGCTAACTACAATGTACCACCCACAGAGCGATGGGAAGATAGAGCACACAAACCACATTTTAAACAGCTCCTACAAAGCATAGTCCCACCGGATGGAGAAGGTTGGGAGGAGAATCCCAGAGTGGAAGTTTGCCTAGAATAGAGTAGTGTCTGCTTCAAGAAAGAAGTCACTGTTTGAGATCGTGTATGGCCACGAGCCATTGAGCCAAGTTGCCCTTGCGACGGCAACATCCATTCTGGCTCTGCAAAAAATTGCTGGCGGGTTTGCCAATGCATGGGACGTGGTATACTAAATGGTTGTTGAAGCTGCAGAATTAACAAAAGAGGCAAATAGATAAGCACCAAACTGTAGATGATGCTCAAAACGAGGTCGGCCAGGGCTACACTCTTCTCTCTAAGTAAGACTCTCGCCTTGTGATGACCATAACTCTACCGTTTCTTTGTCAAATTCAGGCAGTAGCACATGCTAGTTGAATAATGTTTCCTAAGCTTTCCATTGGTGCAAAAATATTTGCATTCCATTAGTAAGCTTGGAAGAAACGCCGTTCACAAGCTGCCTAGTCTGAGTTGGACTAGGAGCAGAAACATACCCTTTTTCCAAGAGGGCATGTCGTTCAAAATTCCCTGTTGATGACCCATTTTATGGTTCTATCTGAATAGTTTGGAGCTGCATTTTCCAGTGGTGGGCTCAGTATTTCCAAATTCCCAGTCTGCTGGCATCTACAGTCCATTTTCTGTCAGACATATTTCTGGTAGAAGCAGCAGCAGAAGCAGGGGTAGCACCGCCACCCAAGGGCAGCGCTAAGTATCACCAAAGCTCAAGATAGCAGCAACAGGCGCTGTGAAAGCAGCCCAGCCCATGGAGAGGCTGGAAGGGTGCACAAACTTCATGTTTTGGAAGATCCATACCCACCTCTTTTCGGAGGAGAGGGGCTTGTGGGAGGTGGTGAGCGGCGACAAGCGCGCTCCACCTCCACAGGCAAAAGGCATCACCGTAGCGCAGGTGGTGGGGGGGAAGACGCCAAAGAAGGGTGCAGCAGATGGAAATTCATCTACAACTGTAGCAGTAGTGTATGAGGAGTAGAAAAAGAAGGACAGGCAGGCCTATAGGTTGCTTCTCAACACCATCTCCAACTCGCATCTTCTGTATGTGAGTGACAAGGCTAATGCAAAGGAGGGGTGGGATGCTTTGTGCAAGAAGGATGAGAGCAAAGACCTTGCATTCCTCATGCTTCTAGAGAAGAAGATGTTGGCATTGAAGATGTAGGGTTGTGAAGGGTTGGAGGCGTACTTGGAGAGGGCAAAGGAGCTGGCAAAGAAGTTGAAAGAAGTCGGCAACCCTGTGGAAGAGACACGCTTCATTCTTCTCTTGCTGAGGGGACTCCTAACAGGCTATAAAACGGTGCGAGAGACGCTTGAGTGCTAGCCGACTCTCGACCTCAACTTCATCTGCATGCACCTAGTGTAGGTACAATTGTGTCATAACATAGCAAAGCGTAATGGCGGAAGCAACAATGAAGTAGCTTTTGTCGCCATGGGCTCACGTAACCAGTAGCATCAGCAGTCTGGGTAGTAGATAGGTAAAAAGAAAGGGAAGTACCAGTATTGCCAAAAAGAGGGGCACTACAAGAAAGAGTGCTTCAAGTTCAAGAGGGACCAGAAGGAGTTGCAGAAGTCATCGCAGCAGCAGCAAAAGCAGCAGCCTCCATAGCAGCAGCAGTAGTCACAACAATGTCTGCAGCAGCAACAACAGAACCAGTCCGGCGTGCACCATTTTGACAACATGAACGTGGCTAAGGTGCATGACCATCTCTTCACGGCAAAGTGAGACATGTCGCAGGTGGAAAAGGTGGACCTGGCATGGTACAAGGACTCAGGGTGCACCAAGACTCTGACACACCACAAGGAGTGGTTTTCATAGTTGCTGTCAATTCCCCCTTGCCCTATTGCTTTGGGTGATGATCGGGTGGTGTGTCCTAAGAGGATTGGGATTGTGGACATGTGGTTCGAGACCCCGCGTGGCATTGAAGTGGGAGTGTTCCATGGCGTGCTATGTGTACCTGATGTTGCGTTCAACCTTCTCTCAGTCTCCTCTCTCACCAACATAGGACTGCGCGTCGTCTTTGACGATGATTATGGCTACATCCTCGACAAGGAAATGGGAGAGGAGTTGGCCAGGTCAGTGAAGGAAGGTGACATGTACCGCTTGCTGGGAGCAACCAAAATCTTACGTGAGCAGAGTCTTACAGCAGTGGTGCAAGTGACAGATGGCAAGATCTGGCATGTGCGATATGGCCACATTAGCATGCGCGCCTTACAACAGCTTCAAACGAAGCAGATGGTGCGTGACTTGCCCACCATATCCAACTCTGAGCAGGCGTTGTGCATCGGCTATTTGGAGGGAAAAAATCATCGCTATGCGTTCTCTGGAGTAGGGGAGTGCGCAAAGGAGCAGTTGGAGCTGGTCCACATAGACTTGTGTGGTCTGATGCAGACCCGGAGCTTTAGAGGCTCTACGTGTTTTTGCACCTTCATTGATGATTTTAGCCGTTACACTACTGTGTACTTCCTTGCTTCCAAGGACCAGTGTTTTTATTGGAGTGAAAACACAAGGAGTTCAAGGCCATTGTGGAGAACTAGACCGGTAAGAAAATCAAAGCGTTGCACAGTGACCGTGGTGGCAAGTACCCGAGTAAGGACTTCCAGGACTACCTCGCAGAAGCTGGCATCAAGGCGTAGCGCACCATGCAATACTCGCTGCAACAAAATGGCATAACAGAACGTGATAAACGTGCCATCGTTGAGTCGGTGCGCTCCATGCTACATGCGGTCCGGCTCACATATGGCTTCTTGGCTGAAGGAGTCAACACGGCAGTGTACATCAAGAATTGCAGTCCAACCAAGGCGCCAAAGTAGATGACACCCTATGAGCATGGTTCGGCCAGAAACCAAGCGTGGTTCATCTGCGTGCATTTGGCAGCCTGGCACACATGCATTTGCCCAAGGAGAAGCGGCAAAAGTGGGATGCGAAAAGCGCACTGATGCTGATGATCGGCTATGACGTGGCAAGCAAGGCGTATCGCCTCTATGAGAGGGATACCAGCCATGTCATCATTTCCAAGGACATCGTCTTCAACGAAGGAAACTTCATTGGCACCAAGATCATTTGTGAAGAGACAGCAGAACTAGTAGCTCACAAGGCACTAGAAGAGAAAATCCTTCCTGATCAAGTCTCTCTTGATCCTTCGTGCATTGTGACAGTGGGAGAACCATTTTACTCTCCCATGTCTGATGCAACAGATATAGTGGCCTCATTGATAGAAGTAGAGGAAGGAGATGTAGCACCACCAACAGCAGCGGTTGTACCTACAGCACCGCGCCAGCCGCTCGCTAACACCCCAGTACCAGGTCGCAGGTACCCTCTTAGGGTGCGCTACAAGAAGAAACCAGAACAAATAAACGTCACCATTGCAACAAATTAAGATGAGCCAACGTCATACAAGGAGACCATGGCTGTATTAGGGGCCATGGCTGCACCAAATGCAGCACATTGGGCGCAAGCTATGCTGCAAGAGATACAGTTGCAGCTGGACAACGGCACGTGGGAGCAGACTGAGCGTCCACCTCGCCGCAAGGTGATCAAGGACAAGTGGGTGTTCAAGCAAAAGCGGGGAGCAGCTGGCAACATAGAGAATTACAAGGCAAGGCGGGTTGCCAAGGGCTACTCGCAGCAGGAGGGCATTGACTACACATAAACCGTTGTCCCTGTTGCAAAACTTGCCTCTGTGCGCAAGCTCCTCTCTTATGTAGCAGTTGAGGACTTTGAGGTTCACCACATGGATGTCAAGATGGGCAAGATGTGTGATGTGGTGATGTGCGTGTTTCCAAGGCGCGGACCTGGTTGGGAAGCTGCAGTGGTCTCTAGAAGGAAAGTGGTGGGCGTAACCTCCTGCATGTCAGCAGTGTGCGGGGTTGCCATATCGTCGTACACGCGCTCCGCCCACCCTGGGACCTACACCGGAGCCGTAGTGAACGGTGGCACGTAGTGCAAGGGCAGCCCATAAGGCCCAGGCTGTGGCGTCATCTGCTGTAGCTCCTGCGGCATTGGTTGTGGCTGAAGGTGATGCTGAGATGGCAGTCCAAAGGTGGCTGCTGCTACAGGATGGTAGGTTGGCAGCCCAGTTGGTCCATGGCCCCCAAAGTGCTGCATCGCGGGCAACTGCTGTAGTGGCTGATGCTGCTGCTGTGCCTGCTGCTGCCGCTGTTGTGCCTACTACTACTGTTGTTTCTCCATCATCTGCAACTATAGGGAGGGGCATCGGCACCAAAAGTGCCCAGTCTGGCTGTAGCAGCTGCACCTCTTGTTACCACGGCCGCGACCACCATCGCAACCACTGCCACCAGACCAGCCACGACCCCCACCAGAGGATCCGCCACGAGAGGTGAATGACATCTGGGTCACTACAATTGTAGCGGAAGAGGAGCTCTGATGTGCATATGCTGTTGGTGGCGCCACTGTCATGTCGCGAGCCTCGCCCTTCAATATATATTCATAGTTGCGCAGCTCCAAAAAAATGGAGGCGAGGTCAATGAGCTTGATCTCAGCGACTGGGTGGCGATGCAGTAGGTCACGCCGGAACTCATTGCACTGCTCGCCGAGTTGGAGCAGCACTACGTCCAACCACTCAAGGATGGAGCACAAGGCACCTAGACCCAAGATTCGTCGGCGAATGTCCATGGCTTCATCCCAGAACTCAGTGATTGGCGCGCCTGGTTTAGGGTGAAGGTTGCAGAGGCGATCTCTGAGCATCACGACAAGAGTCATTTCTTGTTCTTATTGTCGCATGGACAGGTGGCGCTAGGCATCATGCAGTTGAGCTGCACCACTTTCTAGATTGGAGGGATCCTCGCCTTGGCCGCCAAAGCGAAAATGGCACAGAGCGTAGGCTTGTAGGTCTTGCAGTGCGCGTGTTAGTGCACTGAATGCGCGCAGTAGCATGAGGTCAGTTGCGGTATCTAGAGGTGGACGAATGTAAAGCTCGTCGTCGATCGCAAGTGCGATCCTGCCGGCTCTCACCCATTGGCGGCACGCGAAGCTCGTCGTCGATCGCAATGGTACGAGGTCAAAATCGCCATGTGTGCCCAGAAAAGCTGTGATCGCACCTGCGAAGTCACATCCTAGGTCAGAAATAAGGAAACCTAAAACAGACCTACAAACATGCAAGTTGAGGGTCTAATCTAGGTCGCGCATCACCGCGAGCATAGTATACCACATGAATCTCAAGGACATAACTAGGTCTGCTAGCAACGACAGGCAAGGGTCGACGGCCGGCGGAGTGCGTGAGACAAGAGAGCGACGCCGCCACGTGACAAGCTTGTGAGCACGTGTCTTCGCTATCAGCGTGGATCACCACCAACCGCCGAGTCCTCGTGCACTGCACACCCGAGGGCACATACGCACGAATGTATATATACAGAGGATTATCATGCCATCATCCACTACACGGTCTCCCACTCCCGGTCCCGGGCCCTGTTCCCACTCGAGGTCGTGCGGGTTACTCAACGCGAGCGTGTGCGCCAAACGTTGATGTTCTCTGACTTATGCGGGACTGAGCCCGCCCGTTTGCACACCTAGGTTGCATGCCCACCATATTGTGCCATGGTGGCAGCCTTTTGTATACCACGTGACTGTGCCAGTCCTTGGCTGTGTTGCATGCTCCCTTTTTCCTAATACAATTAACTAAAAAAAACACCCTCTCCCCCGTTCAGCAATGCATTGCATAGGCACATTATGATAAAAAAGGGCGGGGTGAGGACTTATCAATGACAACTTACAGGTCCTCAGCTCTACCAGCGAGTCATAGAAAGAAACCAAGTGCCAAGGGGGGGGGGGTTTGGGAGGTTGACCTCACAGACCTTCGACCTCCCTAGGGAGGTCCAAGGTCTAGGTCAACGTAGACTTAGGGATTTGGCTGACTGTATCAACTTGGTGACGGACAGATAAAGTTGCAGTTGGAGTGAAACATAGGTGCATGTAGGGATGGCCTTGGTTCTGAACGGAACCCAGTTTTGGGACCAAAACCGAACTGAACAACCAAACCAAAACCGAAACCGAAACCAAGTTTGACTTCGGTTTGGTTTCCGTGTTTTCCCAACAAAAACCAAATCCTTATAATACTCAGTCTGAAGGAAGTCTGGTTTTGTATTTTTTGCCTTTGTCACCAAGATTTTAGCAAAACTGACGAAAAGCGACCTAGAACCGACCCAAATTGACCAAAACCGACCTAAAGCTCACCAAAACCGCTCAAAACCGATGTAAACCGACCAAGACGTTGAAGCTAGAGCTGACCTGAAACCAAAACCAGACCGGTTTGGTTAGGTTTTGGTTCTAGGCTGAAGGGAAATGCTGACCTAGAAAAAATCGAAAACTAAATACCGACACCAAAAACAAAAAACCTAAAACCAAAAACCAAAAACCACAGCTATCCATCCCTAAGTGTGCATGTATGTCTGTTTGCCTACATGTGTGCATAGGGTGGTGCAATTTCAATATTCAATATCAATATTGAATCAATATCGATACTGGCAATATTACCAATACCGATATTGAAACATTGATATCAATATTGATATCAAAATTGGGTTGATATCCGTATTGATATTGATATTCGGGTCCAGGAGTGGAACCCCCCAAAAAAGAACTCCCAGAAGTGGAACCTCCAAAAACTGATATCGGAAATATCGCCCATGTGGGTGATGCTATGATATGTTTTCTGAAAAATCAATGTAAACCTTGAAAAAGACAACACACACCTCCGGCGCTCTCGGCCAGCTTGCTCCGTTCCACTCAGCCCGCTCACTCCGGCCTGCTCGCTCCGGCCCGCTCGGCCCGCTCGCTTCGGCCCGCTCGGCCTGCATGCTCCGGCCCGCTCGGCCCGCTCGCTCCGGCCCGCTCGGTCCGCTCGCTCCGGCCTGCGCCGCTCAGCCCCCTCCGCCAAGCGCGCCAGGGGCGCTAGGCCCTGCCAGACGCTTCAGGCGTACTCCACAAACGTCACACGCGCCAGGCGCGCGCTGGCAAGCCAATGATGCCGAGCGCGCCATACACGCTAGACGCACTAGACGCGGGAGTTGCGCCTGACACACTCCCTCTCTCTTCCCATACCTGTCACTACCCCTCCCCCGCACCCTTTCCCCCATCCCACTCCCCCGTCCTTCCCCCCTCCCCCACCTCCTCTTTTTCCTCCCCCTCCCCCCTCCCCGCCCGTTCGGGGAACCCCACTCCCCCCCTCCACCGCGGTCCCCGCCCCTCCCTCCCCTCCCCCTCCTTTGCCGCCGGGCCCTCCCTCCAGCAGGCCTCCTCACCCCCCTCCTTTCCCCCCCCCCTCCTTCCCTTTG
>SZWC01003194.1:87363-104487 GCA_023375785.1 Penium margaritaceum
CACCCCCCTTACTGGGCCTCCTCACCCTCTCGCTCGTCCCTCTCCTCCTCCTCAAACTCCTTCACCCACTCTCCCCCTCCGCCTCCTACTCCCTCCACCAACTCCGCCACCTCTCTCCCCTCCCCCTGCAATATTCTGTCAGGATGGAATCAGCGTGGTGCGGTCCCGACGTTGGTCTGATAGGCTCTATTGGTTCACGTCTATTGTTTTGGGCAAATGTGAGACTGAGGGTGAGCTTTCCGGTCGCCTCACGCTATGTGAGCAGGACTTTAGAGACAATCAGTTTGCGAAGGGAATAACATTGTTTTACGTTTTTTAACATGGATCTCAACATTTATAGGGCTAGTCATGAGCTCTCCAACGCACCAAGCCGCGAGCGATTGGGCCAAGCATAGCCCAAGTTATGCTTGCCGAAGCGCACGTCTCACCCACCACAGAAGCCTGACGCCGCCACTCGCCGTGGCGCCTTCGTTCACGTGCAAAGCACCTTTCCCAAGGCGCATATCCCATTGCACATGGTGTGGGGATCCCGTACACTGTTTTCACGCACCCTACCCACTTTTGGGTTGTGTTTGGTGATGGGATATGACGAGGTTCGAAACCTGTCCGTGGACCTGCAGTAAGAATTTTGACCAAGTCCCCGAGTAACAAAACGTACTTCTGAGTTTCGGACGTTGAGCCAGGTTTTTGGCAAAGTCCCTCAGTGACAACCTACACCATTGCATCAGGTGGATGATCCACCTGATCATGCGGATCATCCACTGGACGCCTTGGCAGGCCTATCGGAGCAATTCCTCCAGATGGTGTTTTTGTTACACGGTCTGGTCGATTGTCAACCGGATTTGGAGTCGAAGCTGGCTCCCAGAGCCGCTACGCATACCCCAACTTTGGAAAACCATATCTCCCTTGATACTTTTTCGATTATAGTGAAACAAGTTCCACCGGATTTAGCAACTTGACAAATTTGAGGGGCAATCCTCTATTTTAGGATCTGAGCAATATTGGAGTCGCCAGATCCGCCGGAGCGGTGTTTCCACTTTCTGGCAGCTTGTCGGCGCCTTCCGGCGCCGCACTTGAGCATGCGGAGGGGCAATGTTTTTTTAAACATTCTCCCCCTTGCACCTGCTATGCCCGCTGCTCCTGCTTGCATTAACTCATTTTCCACTGTGCCCTCTAGCCCATCATAGCTGGTCATCCCAAGTCCAGCCACGCTAATCTCGTTCCGGTCCGCGGGTTGCGCCTTGGTCAAGCAATTCGCAAGCATGTTGTGCGTGCTACAGTGTTGCAGCATTACTTGCCTCTTATCGACCATGTCACGTACGTAGTGATAAAGCACGTTGATGTGCTTCATCCTCATATGCTGCTTCGGGTTGTTGGTTAGCGTGATGGAGCCGCTGTTGTCCTCTTGCACCATCGTAGGCTCCAGCTGCGGCACGCCCAACTCACCCAACAACTTGCGGAGCCACACAGCCTCCTTGACCGCCTCGGCCAGCTCAATGTACTCTGCTTCCACTGTGGAGGTGGCAACACAGTCTTGCTTCCTGCTGCACCACGAGACCGCTGCACCAGCGAGGAGGAACACATATCCGGATGTGGACTTCTGCTTGTCCACATCCCCAGCGTAGTCTGCATCCGTGTAGTAGACCGTACACAAGAGGTACGCCCGCCCCTTTCCGTCAAACCTCAGGCGCGTGTGTTGCGTCGCCTGCAGGTAGCGGAGGATGCGCTTGACCGCTTGCCCTTGTAGTGGCCCTGGATCGGCCACGTACCTGCTCACTTGGCCCACCGCGTAGGCCAGGTTGGGTCTAGTTGCCACCATGGCACACATGAGGCTGCCCACCATCGATTGGTAGGGCACCCCTGCCATATCCTCCTGCTCTTCTTTTGTTTGCGGCGCCAGTGCCGCACTCGGTTCACAAGTTGTGGAGACAGGACTGCACACTGGTTTGCAATCTTCCATGCCATACCGCTTCAGAACCCTGGCCACGTATTTGGCCTGCCCCAACTCAAGCGTGCGCATCCTCCTGTTCCGCGTAATGCTCACCCTGAGGTAGAACTCCAGCTCCCCCATGTTCGACATCTAGAACCTGCAGCTCAGCTGCTCTTTTAGCTGCTGTAGGCTCGGCAGGTCTGAGGAGCACAAGATCAGATCGTCCACATACAGTGCGACAATCTGATGGAGCTTCTTGCTTTGCCGCACGTACACAATGTGATCCGCCTCATAGCCCTTGAAGCTGAGTTGTGCCATGAAGCTGTCCATCTGTTGGTACCAGTATCAAGGCGATTGTTTTATCTGTACAAGGACTTCCGCAGCTTGTATACCTTGCCCTCTGGCGCCTCTACCCCCTCCGACACCTCCATGTAGATTTCTTCGTCGATGATGCCAGTGAGGAAGGCCGTCTTTACGTCCATTTGGTGGAGCTCCATGTCCTTCGCGGCTGCTATCGCAAGGATCGCCCGAATGCTTGTAAACTTGGCGACGGGGGCCAATGTCTCATCATAGTGGTCACCCTTATGCTGTGCGTACTCCTTCCTTCGTGAACTTGCTCTTGAAGACCCACTTGGAGCTGATGATCTTGGCATCTTTCAGCGTGTCAACTAGCTACCACGTGTTGTTTTTTGAAATGGACGCCAACTCCGACTTGATGGCAGCGTCCCACTGCTCCCCCTTGGGTTGCACAAGTGCCTCTTGCACGGTTGTCGGTTCCGTTGATACAGCCAACATGCACCGCGTCATGCTGATCCATCTCGCGGTGCCTGCATCCAAACGCTTCCCCGCTCTCCGCTGCCTTGCGCTGCAGCACAGCAGTCTTGACGGCGTCTCGTCGCTCTGCTGCGATCCTTCTGACTCAACCCGCTTCGGTGAATCATCAACCGGACGGCTTCCCGAGGATTCTTCCAGATCTAGTGAACCATCAACCGGACAAGTGGCACGTCCAAAGGATTTTTCTCCAGACCGACGCAAACTCTACCAGAAATGCACGCTTTGGCACTCATAGTGCCTCCTTTGACGGATAATTCCGCTGGATTTGAAGCCCAAATGCATCGCCGTCGGAGTCCTCTACGCTGGCTGCTGCACCGGCGCGCTCCAACGCTGCATCATCGACCTCCGCATTTGCCGGCTCCTCCTCGTAGTCAAGGAGCTTGAACCACTCCCCCTGTTTTGGAGTGTTCCCCACGCTCATGTCGTTGCTGCTTCTGCTAAAGCTTTGCTGCTTGTCAAACTTTACGTCACGACTTCGGAAGATCTCTTTCGTGTGCGGGTCCTATAGTCTGTACGCCTTTTGCACACGCTCGTAGCCGAGGAACAAGCACTGCTTCGCCCGCGATTCCAGCTTGCTGTCGCGTCGTTACCCCGCCTACACCATCGTGTGCGCCTTGCACCTGAACACCTTTAGGTGCGCAATGTTTAGCTTGTGCCCGCTCCAAACCTCCTGTGGTGTCTTCCATCCGCCTTCCCCTTCTGCACCGCTGTTGGGGTGAGGTTGATGGTGTAGCTTGATGTACGCAAAGCCAGTGCCTAGAACCCTCACGCCAACCCCGCATCCACAAGCATGGTGTGCACCATGTTCAACAGCGTCTGGTTTGCCCGCTCCGCCACTCCGTTGGACTATGGCAAGTACGGCGCAGTGGGTTCCCACTTGATGACCTGCTGCTTCATCCACTTGCTGCATCCCACGTACTCTCCGCCATTGTCGCTGTGTAGCGCTCTGACCTTCCGGCCAGTTTGCCTCTCCACTGTTGCAACGTTCTCCTTCAGCCGGTCTAGGACCTCGCCCTTCCGATTCATGAAGTACACGTAGAGTTTTCTGCTGCAGTCGTCAATGTAGGCAACAAAGCATCTCAAGCTGCTATTCAACGGCGTTTTGAACAGTCCACACACGTCGCTGTGCACGACCTCCAGCAGGTCCTTTGCGCGAGCCTCGTTCTTGTTGAACGGCTTGCACCGCACCTTGCCCAAAATGCAAGGTCCACACTTTTTGCGCGTTGCTACATCTGCTGCTGCATCTGCACCATCGATGACGAGGCCGCGCACCATGTCACGCTTTTCCATCTCCTTAACGGTTGCAGGCATCGAATTCCCCAACCGTTGGTTCCAGAGCTCCAGATCAGCGCTTCCTCCCTTGGCCATGTTGACGACTTGCTCTTGCGAGTCCTCTGCATCCAATGCTGCAAGGACCACCTTGGTCTCCACAATGTAGAGACCGCCCTCGTCCTTTGCCTCCAGCAGGACCTCGCCGTCGATGTCAATGCGCACCACTGCGCCTTTCCTGCAGAAGAGCACCTCATACCCCTTGTCTGTCAAGCTGCTAACACGTAGGATGTCAGCCAGGCCGGGGACATGTTGCACAGTTCCTTCTTACCACCCACCACGACTTCCACCTCCACATTGCCTTGGCCGGCCGCCGGCTCGACTTTGTCGTTCGCGATCACCATTGACTTGGAGGACTTCTTATAGGTGACGAACCCCACCTTCTCGACTTGGGTGTGCTCCTCAGCCTCAAAAACGAGGCATCGCCTGTTGGCTATCTTGAGGAAGTGGTTCTTGTTGCCATTGAGGAGCGACCTGCCCTTGTTGTTTTTGCCCCCGGTCTTCGCCTTCTCCAGGCAGTCACGGGCCCAATGGCCCTCTTTGCCGCAGTTCCAGCATGCACCTTTTTTGGCGCCCTTCTTACCGTTGCCCTTTCTGCCACTTCCTTTGCTCCCACTTTTGCCACCACGTGTTTTGGTGACGAGGGCGGATGAAGAAGACCAGGACTCCCCGCAGCTCCGACGCTACGCCTCGTTGCGGATGTACTCTGCGACCGCGCCATAGGTGAGCTTGTCCCCCGACCATCCTCCGTGGACAAGGATGAGTGGGCCCCAACTGTCAAGTAGGGCCATGAGGAGAGCCATTGCTTATAGCTGCGTGTCAATCTTCAACCCCATGTCATTGCATTGCGAGGCGAGCAACTGGATCTGCTGCATGGTGGATATGATATAATCTCCCTCCTCGATTCTCACCGCAAGGAGCCGCTTCATCGCCAAGATTTTGTTCGCGAGCAACTTGGATTGGTGGATGGCACTGAGCATTTGCCAGGCTTCGGCTGCTAGCTTTCAGCCTTGGAAGTACCCCCACTATGACTCGCCGGTCCCGGACACCCGGAGCATGAGCGCCTCCGTGTTCTTATTTTCAAAGGCCTGCTTCTCCGCGTCCGTAGCAGGCGCCTCTGTGAGCACCTCCTTTCCCATCATGAAGTCCAATAGCCCCATATGCGAGAGGTGCAGCTCGAACTACCACCTCCATAGCCCAAAGTCCGGGCTGCCCGCATACTTCTGAATGGGCTGCGTCTCCTTCTGCGCCATGTGCGCAGCTGCTACTTCGACGAGTTCTCAGAACTTCACGGCGACGTCCAAGATGACGATCCCGTTTGCTGCAAAAGACGTGAACATTGGAGGCCTTCAGACTCGTGGGGCCATAACCCTTTGTGAGGATGGAACCCGCGTGGTGTGGCCCTGACGTTGGTTAGATAGGCTCTATTGGTTCATGTCTATAGTTTTGGGCGAATCTAAGACTGAGCGTGAGCTTTCTGGTCGCCTCACGCTATGTGAGCAGGACTTTAGAGACAATCATTTTGCACAGAGAATAACTTCGTTTTGCGTTTTTGAACATGGACATGATCACAACATTTATAGGGCTAGTCATGCACTTTTCAACACACCAAACCGCGTGCGATTCGGCCAAGCGTAGCTCAAGTTATGCTTGCCAAAGCGCAGGTCTCACCCACCACAGAAGCCTGACGCCGCCAATTGCCATCGCGCCTTCATTAATGTGCAAAGCGCCTTTCCCAAGCTGCATATCCCATTGCACATGGTGTGGGGGTCCCGTGCACAGTTTCCATGCACCCTACCCACTTTTGGGTCGTGTTTGGCGATGGGGTGTGACGAGGTTCGAAGCTTGTCCGTGGACTTGCAGTCAGAATTTTGACAAAGTGCCCGAGTAACAAAACGTATTTGTGAGTTTCGGACGTCGAGCCACGTTTTTGGCGAAGTCCCTGAGTAACAACGTGCACTACTGGATCCGGTGGATGATCCACCTGATCAGGCGGATCATCCACCGGACGTCTCGGCAGGCCTATCGGAGCAATTTCTCCAGATGGTATATTTGTTACTCGGTCCGATCGATTATCGACCGGATTTCGAGTCGCAGCCGGCTCCCAGAGCCGCTGCGCATACCCCAACTGTAGACGACTATATCTCCCTCCATACTTGTCCGATTCCAGTGAAACAACTTCCACCAGATTTAGCAACTCGTCAACTTTGAGGGTCAATCCTGCATTTTAGGATCTGAGCAATATCCGAGTCGCCAGATCCACCGGAGCGGCGTTTCCACTTTCTGGCGGCTCGTCTGTGCCTCCCGGCACTGCACTTGGGCATACGGAGGGGCCATTTTCTTTCAAAACATTCCCCTCCCTCTCCCCTACACGGGCCCCCCTACCACCGCCCCCCTCGGCCCCTCACTCCTCCATTGTGCGGCTTCCCCCTCCTCCTCCCAACGTTTTCCCTGCACCTCCATCTTGGTGCCGGCCCCGCCACACACCCTTCTCCACCTCCTCCTCCGTCCCACCTACACCACAACTTCTCCACCCCCTTGCCCCTCCTACAGCCACCTTCCCCTCCTGCCACCAACCCCTCGCACCATGGTGGACGCAATGACAAAAGACACCGACAGTGTCCTACTCACCACCACCCTTGCCCTCGTACCTTGGCATAGCGCGCTTGCCTGGGCGGAGGGCAAATGCGCGGAGGGGGGAGTCCTCCACCGCTCGGATGGTGTCGTTAGCGCAGCGGACTCCTGGCCTTGTGGCTCTCACAGCATACCCCATGGGGCCGCCACGCCCCCCTCTGAGGCCATACAACTGACTCATACACAGCTGCTTGCCGTCACCAAGCAGGTGGAGGGCGTCCAAGACGTCACCCACCAGACTGCATCCTTCCTTGGATGCTTCTCCACGGAACTCCGCTCCTAGCTACAACACTGTTTCACAGAATTCACAGCTGCAGTGGAAATGGTCGACGACACGCAGTCCCAAGGGATGGAGTTCCTATGGCAAGCAATGAGTGAGAGTGAAAAGCAACTAGGAGCGTCGACGGCACTGGCACAGACCATGCTCTCTACGGAGAAGGCGCTTCATGGCCCCCGCGTTGACTTAGGGGATGTGATGGACCAACTCACGCAGGACGAGGAGGCCCACCGCAAATCCCTCTTGGACAAGATCAACAACCACATCCTAGACTCGGAGACAATCCTCCACGACGTGCTCCTTCCGTGGTGAGAGGATGGCAAACGTGTAGAGACAGCGGAGCACATTCGGGCCACCTCCTCTGCCCTTGCAATTGTTCTCCACCACTTGGTAATGGAGGGATTGCCCATGCTGCTCGGGGCCAGGTGTTGCAAGAAGGACGGGGCAAGAGCTTTCCCAGCAGCCCCCATCCTATGGGACATGCCGCCCGTCCTCCGGCAACTCGAGAAGCGCCAGGACGGCTCCACGACCCGCCTGATAGTCCTAGGGCAACGTCTCAACAACGTTGAGGCCTCTCTCCCTATTCCGGGCCGTGGGGCTGGGACGGAGGCCTTCGGAGACTCCAAGCTGACTCCTCTGCCGTCCCAACAGCCCCAGCAGCCTCTACAGTACCAGGAGCCCCCTCAAGTGCCTCGGCCACGCGTGCTCACACCCCCCGCCGCTCCTGCCATTGGCAACGCAGTCGCCGTCAAGCCATCGCTTGGCTCGTCCATTGGGGGCGCCCACCCTCCACCCCCGCTGGGAGCTCCACCTCGCCATTCAGCGGCAAAGAAAGCTCCTACAGCTCACGAGCAGGTCCCACCTACGACCTAAGGATCGGTGCCTTTCCATCCGCCTCAGCTGCAGCCTCTGCATCCATGAGGAGGAGACTGCGAGCCCCATGCCCCACATCAGCTCTCCCCCATGTGGGCACACAATAGCCTAAGCAGGGCAGCGACAGAAGCACATCCAGTAGCCTCAGCAACCATTGCAGTCGCAGGAGTAGCAACAGCAGCGACAATAGCAGCAGCAGTCATATTCGCAGCACGAGCAGCAGCAGTAGCAACAGTAACAAGAGCAACTACTACAGTAGTAGCAGCTACAACAAGGGCTGTAGGAACAAGAGTAGTAGCAGCATCAACAGCAAGAGCAACAACGGTAGCACTATTAGCCACCATAGTAGCAGTAAGAGCAGAAGCAACGGTCACAATAGTGTTCGCCGCTATAGCAGCAGCCGTAGCAGCAGTTGCACCACTAGCCTTGTCTTCTAATACAGATAGAGCAAAAGAAGACCCTTCTTCTCCCACAGCCATAGCAGCAGCATCAGCTGCTCCCACGACAGCCACAATTGTAGTAGTAGTCACAGCAGCAGCCGCGGCAAGGACCACCTCTGCAACAGCACTTGTCACCGCTACAACCACAACAAAAGCACGATCTGATCCAACAACTCCATGAGATGCTGCTCCTACTACACAGCTCACTACAAACTCCGCCACAGGCCTTCCTCCAGCCTATGCCAGAGCTCCCACCACAGCGCCTACCCTTGTCGGGCCCATAGTACCTAGTGCGCTCCCCCCTCAAGGCACCTACTGCCGAGCCANAGCAGCATCAGCTGCTCCCACGACAGCCACAATTGTAGTAGTAGTCACAGCAGCAGCCGCGGCAAGGACCACCTCTGCAACAGCACTTGTCACCGCTACAACCACAACAAAAGCACGATCTGATCCAACAACTCCATGAGATGCTGCTCCTACTACACAGCTCACTACAAACTCCGCCACAGGCCTTCCTCCAGCCTATGCCAGAGCTCCCACCACAGCGCCTACCCTTGTCGGGCCCATAGTACCTAGTGCGCTCCCCCCTCAAGGCACCTACTACCGAGCCACCATCTTGGCACACACAGGCAAGCCTGGGGGCCCTAATTCCACCCGCGGCACGGGGATGGGACTCGCCACCGCTGGCAGATCCCCATCCCATACTGTGAGAAGAATGCAGGAGTGGGGAAAACACTAGCAGAAGCAGGCAGAAGCAATGGAACATGCAAGTTGCGGCAGCACTATGACGAGAGCGAAAACGCACAAGCAATTCAAAGGAGTTAGTCGCAGAGCCTGCAAAGAGGCGAGGCAATAGAGATGCGAGGTAGACAGTTGTTAGTGAGAGAGAGAGGTCAGAGCTACGCACGTGATGGTTGATGCGTACTCAGCGAAGGAATAAGTGTGGCGAAGCAAGAGGCTGTGAGTTGTGAGTCGTTAGCGAAGGCAAGATGGACAGGGAGCAAGCAGAGCGAGGATACAGCGGCGAAGTCGTGGAACCAAAAGGGAACAGGATCAGAAGAGATGTTTTGGTTAACTGGGAGGGAATGAACATCCTCCATACATCTAGGGAAGAGCAAGACAAAAGAATGAGCAAAGGCTTCTTTTGCACTAGCCCGACGTGCTTGCGATCGAACCACTTATTAGGGTATTTCTTGGTAGGAAGGCCGTTGGTCGGTTTTCGACCGGTACCGGCTAGGTGAGATTATCGAAGTGGTTTGAGACAGAGCTGAACTATTATAAAGAATTTGATTTATGAGGTTTGCTTTTCTCTGTCAAATTCATATCGTGACACCCCCCTTGAATCTAACACATTATTTATGCGAATAGATCCGTTCCATGCCAATGGAGCGCCCTATATCCCGATAGGAGAGGAAGTGTGACCACATGTCACCCAGGTCTTTTGGGTATGCACCGATCAGGTCATGATTAGATCTTGTGCGTTGTGGTCTTCAGTTCTCTGCGCACTTGCTGATTGACTTCAACATAGGACTCAGCCCGCTATGTTGGTGCTCCGAGGTAGAGTCATTCTCCAAATAAACAGTCTATTACTCCATGGTGCAACAAAAGTATTAAGAAGAGGGTTTTGTTGACCTGTTCAGCCCACTCTTGGGTTTGTTTCCGTATTCTATGATGACTGAGAGGGGGCAGCGGATCAACTGCTTCAGCAAGTGTAGGTAGGTTGGTCGTGTTGGTGTAGGCGCTTTTGATCCAGTGCTGAAGGATTCTGTGCCAAAGCATTGGAGTTGTGTCGGCTGTTCAGAAGTGATGATAGTACGAGGGATCTACAAGTGGTCAAAGTTGATTGCAGACTGCCTCAAAGGCAACCTGCTGTATGTTGTTGGCGTAGTCATCCAAAGTCAGGCTGTCCTTGTCATTGTTGTAGTGAATAGATCCTTGGAGTAGGTTGACAAAGGCATGTCCGCAAACTGACCAACCGATGTTACGCGCATGAAGTAGGAGGGAGGCTGACCAGGTATCTAGTTGGAGCCATCTTTAGCTAGAATGTCAATGGTTAGTCGAGGAGGTGGAGAAGTCATGAGCAGGGTAGCGGTTGGAGAAGGTGCTTTGGAAGATGTTGAGAAGAGACTGGCTACGGAGCGAGGGTGAAGTTGATACAGAGGCTGGACGGAGGAGGCAGAGGAAGTTGCAGTACGGCTAATGCTAAGGTAGATAGGACGAGATGACGAATGCTGGAGGATGATGAAGACGATGTGCAGAATTCGATGACAAGGCCCTGAGGAAGTTTTGGTGTGGGCGTAGGTTGTCGCAAGACAGGCGATGCGACTGGGCGGACCCTTGTGCCGAGCAGAGAGTGAAGCGAAAGGTGGGACAATGACTGGTGATTGAGTGGGCGCTGGGGCGAAACCCCGTGCGCTTTGAAATAGAGGAGTAGGATGCGTCAAGGGGAAGGTAATT
The DNA here is from genome assembly GCA_023375785.1 of Penium margaritaceum. Taxonomy (NCBI): domain Eukaryota; kingdom Viridiplantae; phylum Streptophyta; class Zygnematophyceae; order Desmidiales; family Peniaceae; genus Penium; species Penium margaritaceum. The sequence continues at coordinate 98,138 of SZWC01003194.1, forward strand.
GCCAATGCGCCACGAGAAATCTACTACTGGCGTGGGTGTAGGCTGCTGCGAACCGGACAGCTAGCTCGTGCAGATCCTTGTGCTGGCAGTTGATGCTGATGATTGCTGATGAGGTGGAAGCTGATGATGAGGAAGTGGGCGCAGAGGCAAAACCACGTGCGCTGTGAGGGTTGAGCGTGGGCGTAGGTCATTGTAGAACAGGCAATGCGCCCGGGAGGATCCTTGTGCTGAGCGGAGAGTGATGCAGAAAGTGGAGAAATGATTGTTGATTGAGTGGGCCCAGGGGCGAAACCACGTGCGCTACGAGCAGTGTTGATCTTGTTGTCCGTTGTAGGGCCCCTCCAATGGCAACGGTACAGCGAAGGGCATCAATGTTGCATCGTGGTGATGTAGCATGCGTGGGGGCCCCTGGGACCACCGAGTGGTGACTCTGGTCAAGCAAAGAGTGGGAATTTTCCACTCATGGAAACGGCTCGGATCTGACCACGATAAACACTTTGATGTTTTTTTGACAATTGATGTGACCATGCACCATCACCAAGTGATATGGCATGGTCACATGATCATGTAGCCAGATTCTTTGTAGCATGTTAGGCCACATGGGATGATATTTTATTGACCAATCACATGTAGCCGCACAGCAAGCATATCACCAATGCTGGCCGTTGAAGTTGAGGTGCCTGAATTCATGTCTCATGACAGGTGGATGAACCTGCATGTTGGATGTCTCCAATATTGACAGGTGGATTGCTGTCTTGGCATGTGATCCGCGAGGGACTAGAGGGGGAGGGGGGGGTGGGCACCTCCCCCCCCTCTAGGGGGTGGGAGGGGCCTCCACCCGGGGAGGGACGGGTATTCCCTATTTTTATTCATTATTACTCCCATTCGGTTTGGGTGCTTTGTGGCTTGCTCCTTTCGAGTCACAGATGACCGCCCTCTTAGCAGCCAGAGCCCAATACTTAGTCTCAAACGTCCTCCCACCATGGCTTCCGCAGCTGCAACCGGGTGTAGCATAGCCGCTTCCACTGCCAACACTATAAACCGGTAATCTTCCACTATAGCTCCTGGCATCATTGACGCATCAAAGTAGAACCCGCCAAAACATCGCCCTCTCACCTGCGACCACCTTACAAAGGAGCTGTCAAAGCACTGCGAGAAGTGGCCAACGGCGACCAAAAAAGTAGGCTTCAAGTGCGGTGCTTATGTCAAGTGCGTGTCTGGGACGTGCGATCGCATCCGTGGGCACTTCGGTGAGAGGAATGACAACATCAAAACCTGCCCGCACCATCTGCAAACATGCAGGGACGCACTTGGTCTTGAACGTCAGCCTCCTCCTCCAGCTGGCTGGCAGCCGGCCAGCCGTACGGTGTGCAACTGTACAAGGGTGAAGGTGAGGAGTGGGGAACTAAAGACAAGGCTGTCCCATGTGTGAAGCTTTGAAAGAAACAAGAGAGGGATCAGCAGGCTGCACGTGTGGGCATGCAGATTGAGAGTGACATTGAGGATGAGGAGGGTGGTGGGGCATCAAGGGGAGGGAAAGGTACAACACTGTATAGAACACCAGGCACCACCACACTTGAGGGTGAGGTCCCACTGTTTGATGTGACAAAGGCAGCTTTATTCAGGCAGTCCACCATGGTTGAGCACACAGACTGAGCTAACAACTTGAACTGTCAGCTTTCTATTCTGAAACTCATGGCCATCCATGCGTCTCCAATCTCTTTCTTTGGTGAGCTAGTGTTCGTGGAAGTCATAAAAAATGGCAAGGGAACCACAAACAACTTTAGGATCCCATGCTGGAAGACTCTGGTGAAAGAACTCCTTCCAAAGCCTGACAAGGAACTGGAAGAGCTCGATACCCCTCTGAAACAGGGATGGAGAATCTATGGCATGAGTCTTGCGGTGGATGAGTGGTCTAACCGACAGTTCAGACCAATATACAACGCCATGGCATGCAATGCCATGAGGTCTATCCACATCTCCTCACGAGATGCATCTGGTCTCACCCAAGATGCACACCACACATCCTCAATACTAGAGATTGCTTTTGACGCTATGGGTGAGAAGGTTGTTGTGTCCATCATCTGTGATAACATGTCCGTGAACAAGAAAGCATTCCAGGATCTTGGCGTGAGGTACCCAAAGCTTTTCTTCCAGGGCTGCTGTGCTCACAATGTTCATCTTGTGATGAAAGACATTGGGAAGAGTGCATGGGGTGCGAGCTTGATTTGCAGGTTTGAGAAGATCATATCCTTCTGGCGGAACAATGCCATGCCTCACACTTGGCTGAAGGAACAGACAGGTGGTAAGGTGCTGGTCAACCGGTGTGACACAAGGTTTCCGTCAGTGTCTTCCATGGTGGAACGGCTGTTGGAGGTGAGAACAGACTTGGAAACTTTGGTGAACAATGACAGCTGGAAGCAGATTGGTTCTAAGAGAGAGTAAGGGTTCAGGTCCAGAAAGAAGGTTAGGCGCATCATCAGGAGGAAGGTGTTTTGGGTTCAGGTGCGGCAGATCGGGGACTTGCTTGAGCCGCTCGTGCGGGTGCTGAGGGTTGCAGACAGACCTGGTGGTGGGGCTGGGGAGATTTATGAGGGGCTTTTTGACTATATGGAGGAGATCAGAGGACTGAGCATGAGGAAAGGCAAGAAGGGATGCAAAGTGGCACAGACACAGGTTAACTTCGCTCTTGGGTGGCTGGAGCACCGTTGGACCAAGGACATGGCCTACCCCCTATACGCTATAGCAAGGCGCCTGCACCCCGAGCATTTCGGCAATCATTTGTCGACACGCTCAACCAACATGCAGGCTTGGGATGCTGTCGTTGATGCTTTGGTACCAAACGGAAAGCACAATGACATCATGCACCAGATTGGTGGTTTCCAGAAGGGCCAGGTCATGCTTGAGGCCAATCCTCTCATCACTCCTTGGAAGAATGCTAAAGCTTGTATTGTAGTGGCCAAAGTGAAGTACGGGACAATGGGAGCTGTAGAGTGGCACGTCAACCACATGAGCTACTTGCTTGTGCTCCAAGACCTTGCAATCAAATTCCTATCTCAACCCTCCTTGTCTTCAGAATGCGAGCGTGTGTTCTCAATGCACGAGCTTATACACATAGCGAGGAGAAACCACCTCAATGTGACGACACTAGAGCTCCTCGTGTGCTGTCATGTCTGCCTCCGGAAGCACTATGGGGGCACATGACAGAGGGCTGTATCACAGCTTGCAACGGCAGCAGCAGAACCGGAGGCCAAGGGGGAGGATAGCAAGGATAATGGGGAGATTGTGGACGAAGAGGCTGAGCTGCTGAGTGATCCCAAGAGTGACGGTGATAGCAAGGACGAGGAGGGAGAGGATGAGGTGGACGAAGTGTCAGCAGATTGAGGGGATGATGAATNATCTCAACCCTCCTTGTCTTCAGAATGCGAGCGTGTGTTCTCAATGCACGAGCTTATACACATAGCAAGGAGAAACCACCTCAATGTGACGACACTAGAGCTCCTCGTGTGCTGTCATGTCAAACTCCGGAAGCACTATGGGGGCACATGACAGAGGGCTGTATCACAGCTTGCAACGGCAGCAGCAGAACCGGAGGCCAAGGGGGAGGATAGCAAGGATAATGGGGAGATTGTGGACGAAGAGGCTGAGCTGCTGAGTGATCCCAAGAGTGACGGTGATAGCAAGGACGAGGAGGGAGAGGATGAGGTGGACGAAGTGTCAGCAGATTGAGGGGATGATGAATTTGTGGAGGCCTTGGCTAGTTTCAGGCGCCTGAGTGAGCTGCCTGGCATGCCATATGCATGCACACTCTGCGTTTGTGAATAGGAGAAGGTGCAGAATGTGGCTGTTGGTGAGGGTGGTGATGAAGGGGAGGGTGGGGAGGGTGGGGAAGGTGAAACAAGAGATGAGGAGGAGGAACCAGAGGATGAGCTTACTGGATCTGCCACAGGGGAAGCAACTACTCCAGTTGTGACTACCAACCCAGCATCAACTATTGACAATGCAGCTGGTGCTGGTGGTGGAGCGGGTGGTGGTGGCAACCGGCCTAGCAAGCGCGGTGCAGGTGTAGCAGGAGGAGCATCAGCCAAGGGATCCAAGCGTGTGTAGCGTGTTAGGAAACAAACGTAGGATAAGATTGCTTAAGATGGCATAGGGAATCATGTAATGTTTTGTCTCTGCTGTAGTGTACTGTCAATGATTCCTACTTTCACGATTAAGTCAGGAATTTTTATGCTCTTCTTTTATATCCTGTCTTTTATGCAGTGAATGGTGCACAAATGTTTCAGAAAGTGCAAAACATTGTAGTCTTTGTAGGAATCTGACTAATACTTGAAATCTTACGCAGTGTTCATTTTGTAGAAATCTGACTTAATGTTAAAATTCACTATACATGGAATGTGTGCCATGCGGAATTGTATGCAAGTATTGANGGGGGGGGGGGGGGGGGGGGGTCACACCGCTGTGCCTCCCCCTGGCTACATCATTGTGTCGTTGTTACATTGATGTTCATTGTAGCATGGTAGGAAAGTCAACACTGGCTGCGAGGCAATGCTGATGATGACAAAGCAAAGCTGATGAGAGATGATTCGGAGGAGGCAGAGGAAGCTGAGATGAGGCTGGTGCAGAGGATGAAAAGTTGAGGAAGCAGCAATGATAAGGAGGATACGAGGAGGCTGATGAAGATGGTGATGATGTCGGGAGAGGAGTGGGAGCAGAGAGTGGATGACAGAGCGGGCGGAAGCGGCACTAAGCGTAGGGCGAGGCAACTAGTTCCTTTGTTGTCAGGAGAATGACGGCTTGTTCCCGCGTTGGCCGGAGACCGACCAGCAGGAAACGTGGTGGTGTCGGATATCCAAACAACAAAAGGAAATCAGGTGCAGTAGGGCAAGTCGTGAGGTAGGCAATGATGCCGAGCCGTGGATCCGGAGAGTGATGGCTTCTTCCCTAGTTGGCCTAGGACCGGCAGGCAGGAAGACTGGTGGTGATCGATATCCTGGTGGCAGAAGGCAGACTGCTGGCTGACGACATGCAGGGGCGCCGCGAGAGGGCAGCTTGAGGCAATGAACGCGAGAGGGCTAAGGTAGACGAGGTGGATGGAGCACATGATGGTGAGGAAGGGATGAGGAAGGTGTAAGCATTTTTAGAAGATAAGATGATGGGAAGCGGCAGGTGGCGAGCAGTAGGAAGCTTCTAGGAAGATGACGATAGATGGTGGCTCAAGAGCTTCTTGCGGCTGTTGTTGACGACGAGTCACCAATTTGTTATCCCTGGCACGGGATGGGCACAGGGCCTTCTCAGGATGACGAGACGTTTCTTCAGCGCAAGGAGCACTTCATGCGCTGCTGCTGATGTCAGCTACTGGCGCAGTAGAGAGATGCAAAGTGGTGGTGACGGCGGTGGAGAAATGCAGATCAGAGAGGTAAAGCAATGGCGGCGGCAGAGTGATGACTTGGTCACGGGGCACAAGGTAATAATGCCCAATGCTTTGATACCATGTCAAAAGAATGTAGGAGTGGGGACGACACTAGCACAAGCAGGCAGAAGAAATAGAACATGCAAGTTGCGGCAATACTATGACGAGAGTAGAAACGCAAAAGCAGTTCCAAGGAGTTATTTGCAGAGCTTGTGAAGGGGTGAGGAAACCGAGATGCGAGGTAGATAGTAGTCAGTGAGAGAGAGAGAGAGAGAGAGAGAGAGAGAGGCGAGAGCCAAGCAGGTGCTGGTCGATGAGTGCTGAGCAAAGGAATAAGTGTGGCGGAGCAAGAAGCTGCAAGCTGTGAGCAGCTGGCAAAGGCAAGATGGGCAGGGAGTGAGCAGAGCGAGGACACGGCGACAAAGCCGTGGAACCGAAAGGGAACCGGATGAGGAGAACTGTTCTAGTTAATTGGGAGGGAATGGACATCCTTCATATATCAAGGGCAGAACAGGAAAAAGAATGAGCAACGGCTTCTTGTGCACAAGCCGGACGTGCTTGCGATCGAACCGCTTATTAGGGGATTTCTTGGTAGGAAGGCCGTTGGTCAGTTTTTGGCCGTTAACGGCTAGGTGAGATCAACAAGGTGGTTCTAGCCGGAGCTGAACCGTTATAGAGAATTTCATTTCTGGGGTTCGCTGTTCTCTGTCACATTCATATCCTGATACATACCCCTCCCTCCTCCATAGACACCAGCCGCCCATGCCCCCGCTGAGGGAGGGAGAATACTGGTGGTGACTGGGACATGCACACCCCCCACGGGATATGTCCCACTTCCCCACCCTCATGTAGTCCAGGGGGGAGGGGGAGGGGCCCAGCCTAGGCCACCTGGCCCTTCCGTGCCTAGGCGCATAGTGTCCACATGCCATGCCCCCCC
>SZWC01003194.1:105016-115689 GCA_023375785.1 Penium margaritaceum
CCCACAATCCCTCCTCCCCCCCTCCTCCCTTCCCCTCAGGCACTCCCTCACCCCGAGATCAAACTCCTCCCCCCTCCCCTCTACCCCTTCCCCTGGCTGACCCGCATTGGAAATATGGTTCCAACGTGGCCTGACCACGTCCTCAGGTTCACAGTTCTTTTGGGCAGCAGTCTTATACGAAGTGTGTGCTTTATGGTCGCCACACACTATGTGAGCAGAAATCTGATGGAATTCAGAAACACCCAGATTTCAAAGAGCTGGGGATCAATTCTGAGTGGATTTCTGGACAAGGACCACTGTGGAAAAGTTATAGTGCTAGTCAGAAGCTTTCAAACACACCACTGCGCCCACAATTTGGACCCTTGTAGCGCCCGATACGCGATTCGGAGTGCATAATTGAGTCTCTGTCCTTGACGGAGCACTAGTGAGAGTGACGAGCGCCCGAGGCGCCCTGGACCCCAGTGAAGCACTGGACCGCCATTCAAAAGTGCACATGGCTCTAATGAACCATGGGATATTGCTGCTATTATTCCCCAAGGGGCGCCTAGTCCATGGTGTAAGTGGTGGGAGTCAAACTGGTCACCACCAGATCAATTTTCCGGCCGGTGTTAAGTCTGCCGTCCAAACCCGGACGGCCAGCACCACCTTGCAACTTTGATGGACCATAAGTCCCTCAATTCTTAGCCGATTGCTGCGATTCAAATTGCAGCTGGTCCACCACGTCCTGTAGTTTGTGAAACATCCATCTATGCACTGTACAGGGATCTGGAGCCATTTCCCTGAAAACGGCAACTCCAGGGCATGACACGGGGTAATATGTAACAATCTCCCCCTTGCTCTTGCCATGTCGGATGCCTCCCTGCTCACTCTGCTNGGTATCCTTCGGTTCCGTGTTATCATTACCCCGAGGTAGTACTCCAACTCCCCCATGTCGAACATTTGAAATCTGCTGCTCAACTGCTCCTTCAACTGCTATGGAGCCTGCAGATCTGACAGAAACAAAATGAGGTCGTCCATGTAGAGTGCGGCAATTTCATGGAGCTGATTGTTGCGCCGCAATTACACACTATGATTAGATTCACAGCGCTTGAAGCCGAGTTGCACCATGTAGCCGTCCATGTGCTGGTACCACCACCGCGGTGGCTGTTTTAGCCCGTACAAAGACTTGCACAGATTACACACCCCCCGGCGCGTCCACCCCCTCGGGCACCTCCATGAAGATATCCTTGTTGAGAATGCTGTTCAGGAATGCAGTCTTCACGTCCATTTGGTGCAGCTCCATATCATTGGAAGCTGCCACGGTGAGGATTGCCCAGATGCTCGTAAACTTGGAGAGGGGGGAAAACGTCTTATCGTAGTGCTCGCCCTTGCGTTGTATAAACCCCTTCGCCATCAGCCGTGCCTTGTATTTTTACACTTTACCCTCCTTGGTGTACTTCATTTTGAAGAACCACTTGGAGCCGATGACCTTGGCATCTTTCGGCCGGTCCATGAGCTCCCAAGTGTCGTTCTTGGCAATGGACGCCAGCTCTGACTTGATGCTTGCGTCCCACTGCTCCGCTTCTGGCCGTGCAAGCGCCTCTAGCACAATTTTTGGCTCTGCTCTGGCTGCCATCACGCACCGCGCTATACCAGTCCAGCTGTCTGTTGCTGCATCATACCGTTTTGCTGCATTCCACTGCCTTCGGCTATGTCGCGATGATTTTGGTGACACCAACTACTCGTCTTGCTGCCGCTCCTTGGCAGCCCCGCTCACGTCCTTGGCCTCCTTTGCTTCAGATACTACGTCCTGAGCCTCAGCGGCACATGCGTTTGCACTTTCGCCGTACTGCACCCCAGCACAATCGCACTCCAAAGACACTTTGTTGGTGTCAGCGTCCGCCAGCTCCTCCCCTTGAGTGAGCATCTGGAACCACTCCCCTTGCTTCGGTGAGTCGACCACGCCGATGTCACGGCTGTTGCTGCTTTAGTTCTGCTGCTTGTCAAACTCAACATCATGGCTGCTGAAGACCTCCTCCTTGTGCACATCGTAGAGCCGGTATGCCTTGAGCGCGATCTCATAGCCAAGGAAGAGACACGGCTTGGCACGGGTATCTAGTTTTCTGTCATGCCGTTATGCCGCTTGCACCATCGCGTGTGCCTTGCACCCAGAGACCTTCAAGTGTGTCACATTGGGCTTGCGCCCACTCCATACCTCCTGCGGCATCTTGTAGCCACTGTTCTCCTTCAACACCACCGTCGGGGTCAGGTTGATGGTGTAGCTTGCCGTACGCATTGCTTCCGCCCAGAAGCTCCGTGGCAATCCCATGTCCACGAGCATCATCCGCACCATGTTCAGCAGCATCTGGTTTGCTTGCTTTGCCATGCCATTTCACTGTGGCAAGAAGGGAGTTTTGTGCTCCCACTTGATGCCCTGCTGCTTCAACCACCATGTGCAGCCCACGTACTCTCCGTCATTGTTGTTGCGTAGCGCTCTGACCTTGCGGCCAGTCTGCCTCTTCACCGTGCCAACGTACTCCTTCAGCCGGTCAAACACCATGCCTTTCTGCTGCATGAAGTACATGTAGAGCTTTCTGTTGTGGTCATCGATCAAGGTGACAAAGTACCATGTGCCACCGTTTGATGGTGTTTTGAACGGTCGACACACATTGCTGTGCATGATCTGTAGCAGATCCTGGGCGCGTCCTGCATTCTCGTTCAATGGTTTGTGCCTTGCCTTGTGCAAAATGCAAGGCTCCCACTTTTTTTGTGCTAATGCATTTGTTGTGGCGTTTGTTGCACCGGAGATGTTGAGGCCGCGGACAATGTTGCCCTTAACCATCTCCTTCACGACTACGGGAGACGAATGCCCCAGCCGCCAGTCCCAGAGCTTTAGATCAGCTCCCCCTCCTTGGGCCAAGTTTACTACACGAATTGAAGAATCTGCTCCATCTGCAGACATGGCTGCTGTAGCAGACCCGTGATCTCTAGCAGCTCAGCCACATGGAGGACGTTCAGGTGGTGATGACCCTCCTCCTGCTCCGTATCATCCCCCGGGGTGGACGTTTTTGTTTGGGCCATGCCCCCCGAGCGCTGGTGGCTGGCAGTGCTGGAGCGATTCGACAAGGTGGTGTGGGGGACATTTCTCTCAATGCTGCATGTAATGGCAGCTCCAGCCCAAGGGACAAAGGTTGGGAATTGTGATGGAAACTTGGGAAGCCCTCAGGGAGGTGATCAGGCTCACCAAGAGCCACGTAGGCAGGACCAACTGTTTTTTAGAGGGAGTTGTAGGTAGCACAGACAGAAATCACGGAAGAAGATGTAGGTTTGTAGAGAATACAAATATTTCAATCAACTCTTCAGTGACAAAGTATACTGTCACAGCTTTCTAACAAGCCCTTACATGCCTCATTTGGCTGAGGGAGCACTGAGATCAACTCTATCAAAGTTGACCCTCTAGCACACTCTTCTAGCCTAGCGGGATGAGCGACAGTCACCTTGTCACACATAAGAATTATGTCTCGCATGTCATGCACGGCCAGTTATCATGGACTGCTCCTTCCTTGAAGTTCCTTGGAGGTCCTCAAGCCGCCTTTTCTCCTTGAAGGCCTTTCTCAGCCGTCCTAGCAAATAACCCTTCCGCCTTTTGAGCTCAAAGTGCTCAGGTCGTCACTTGAACCCGACCCATGCTCTCCAAACTTTTGAAATCCATATCTCACCCAAAGAGACTTTAATTGAGTTCCGTAAAGTGCGTTGGAACTTGGAAAACATCCTCTATGCACTTGTAGTGCCAGATGATTTTTATCAGGTAACCTATTTCTGTCACCTTCTAGTACCCTCATATCTATCATTTTGCCACTTTGCAAGAATAAAAATCATACAAGTTTACACTGTCCTCTCAGCTGCTAAAAGCGGTGCGCTGCCAGCAGCTTGGTCAGGAAATCTGCAAGCATCATGTTTGAAGGACAGAACTTGATCTGCACTACTTGCTTTGCCACGAGTTCGCGGATGAAGTGATATCGTAAGTCAATGTGCTTTGTGTGGGCGTGAAATTCTGCGTTCATGGTCAGAGCAATGGCGCTCATGTTGTGACAGTAGATTGTAGTCATTGTGCTCAGCTACTATCCAAGGCTTACCAGCAGCTCACGCAGCCACACAGTTTCCTTTGCTGCTCCACTCAGGGCAATGTAATCCGCTTCAGTGGAGGAGAGGGCGACGCAATCTTGCTCCTTGCTCTTCCAACTGATTGCACCTCCCACAAGCACAAACACAAACCCACTGGTCAACCTCATTCTCTCCATGTGACCTGCCCAATCTGCGTCACTGTAGTCGATGAGGAGGGGGCTGTTTTTTTCCATTGAAGGTGAGGCAAAATCTGCTGCTATCGTCAAGGTAGCCCACCACGCGCTTGACAGCCTCCCAATGTGGCACGTCTGGATTCACGCAAAACTTGCTTTGCACTCCCACTACTTGGCTGATGTCGAGGCGCGTGCCGACTGCTGCGTACATGATGCTCGCAACTGCAGCTTGGTATGGCAAGGCTTCCATGCGGCTGCTCTCTTGCATGCCATGGGGAGTCTGCATCATACTCAGCTTTGCTCCCACTTCTAGTGGTGTTGCGGCCTTTCGCTCTCCTGCCATATTGAAGCGCTTGACGATGTCGCTCACGTACGTGCTCTGCGACAACTCCAAAGTCAGCTGCTGGCGGTCGCGCTTGACCTGAAGGCCGAGGTAGTAGCTGAGCTCTCCCATGTTTTTCATGCTGAACATGGCAGCAAGGGACTAATTCACATCGTCCGAAAGAGACTTGGATTCAGATGCAATGAGCAGATCATCAACATAGAGCAAGATGATGACCTGGCTTGCCTCTTGCATGCGCCCATAGACTACATGGTCGGCTTCGTTACGCATTAAACGAAGCCAAGCCAGCTGCTCATGCATCTTGTAGTACCATGCTCGCGGTGCTTGCTTCAGGCCGTAAAGAGCCTTCACAAGCGTGCACACCAAATCCTCCTTTCCCTCCACCACATACCCCTCCGGCTGCTTCATGTACACATCCTCCTCAAGATCACCATTTAGAAATGCACACGTCACATCCATTTGGTGCACCTCCTTGTCCATAGCAGCAGCAAGAGTGAGGATTTCTCCAATGGATGGGAACTTTGCGACAGGTGCAAATGTCTCATTGTAATCCACACCCTGATTCTGCGCATGTCCCTTTACAACCAACATGCTTTGTACCTGAGCACCTTACCATCCACACCACGCTTGCGCCTGAATATCCACCAGCATCCTATTACCCGGCTGCCACGTGGAGCATCCTCAAAGGTCTAGGTGCCGCTCTTCATGAGTGCACCATACTCCTCGTCTGCTGCGGCACGCCAATCTGCAACCTTGGCACTGCACATGGTTTAGTGAATGTGGTCGGGTCATCGGTGACTGTGAGGAAGAGAATCTCAGGGTCAAACGACTACGTTGGTGGTGGAACAATGCACAGGTTCACCAGCGCCTCCAGCGGCCTCTGTTTGCTTGCGAGGCGCTCAGATCGCCTCAACGACTCCACAGAACCGTCTGCACCATGGTTGTGGCGTGTACACATCCGTGGCAGCTGCCATGCATTGCTTTGCTGCTCCTCCTCATCAGATTTGGCTGGTGGCTCCTTTTCCTTCTCAGCTCCCTCCACCTCCTTGGCATTGCCGCTATCACACGCCATCTTCCCCACCGCCCTCTTCTGCTGCCGGTTTTGCCACTTTTGGTACGGGTGCGGGAGAAAGTGGAACTACAGACATAGGGCTCCAAGTGGAGCTGCGGATGATATTGCGTCCTGGGAGGCTGTAAAGGCGGTATCCCATGTCGTCGTAGGCAAGGAAGGCCGCCTTCTCTGACTTTGCGTCCAACGTGTTGCGGTTTCCTGCAAGCACGTGCACGGATGCACCACATTCAAAGACTTTCAAGTACGTCATTGTTGGCTTGCGTCCCGTCCACACCTCCTCCGGTGTCATCAGTGGCACAACGCGTGTGGGACTCCGGTTTTTCAGGTACACGATAGTGTTGACTGCTTCCTCCCAAAAGGTTGGCGGGAGCTCCGTGTCTTAGAGCATGCTGTGAACACACTCTAAGAGCGTGCGGTTCGCGCGTTCAGCCACGCGGTTTAGCTACGGTGTTCCAGGTGGGGTGACCTTGTGCCTGATCGTGTGTCGCTTGAGGAAGTTGCAGAAGTTGTTGGAGAGGTACTCTCCTCCACCATTGGTGCGAAGCACCTTCAACCGCCTGCCACTCTCATTCTGTGCAGTAGCAATCCACACCAAGAAAGCATCAAAGCACTCATCCTTTTCAGCCAAGAAGGACACCCACGTCTTCCTCGTCTTGTCATCAATGAATGTGAAAAAGTACAACTTGCTGGAAAAGGACTGAGATGGCATGGGGTCGCACAAACCAGAGTGAACAAGTGAGAGAAGTTTTTCTGCCTCCTTTCCTTCCCCAGAGAATGGAGCGCGGGGTTGCTTCCCTTTAATAAAGCTCTCAGAAGCGGATGCACCTGGCTGCTTCACCCCCTTGAGCTCGAGGACGCGAACCATCTGCTGCATGGAGATGATTGCACCAAAGCCGAGGTGACCAAGCCGGTGGTGCCACTGGCCGATGTTGTGTTCTCCCTCTATCGCCACCAACGCTGAGTCATCTTCCTTCTCCGATGACACATAGAGACGGTAGAGTCCATTGTCCTTGTCCGCTTTTACAAGCACACAACCTGCATGGGCAGAGATGGTGCAGCCACCATTCTCAAAGCGAACCTGCATGCCTTTGGAGATGAGAAATGAGACCGAGAGGAGGTTAGGTGCCGGCCCTGGAACATGGAGCACCCCCTTCACACGACGTTCGACATGCTTGCCCACAACAGAAGCAAAAAACACAATGTCAACCTCCCTAACCGCCATTTGAACATTGTTGTCCCCCATGTACACCGGACGAGGCTCAATGATGATGTAGACAATGAATCGCTCCCGGTGACACATCATGTGCTGCGTGGCTCCCGAGTCGATGATCCAGAACAAGGCGGTGTTCTTGGAGACGTATAAGACCCGGATGGTTGTCACGAATCCACTCTGCCAATCTGCTGCGTTCATTGAAGCGATGGATTGCTTTCCCGCTCCCACTCCAGCCGCGAGTTCCACCTTCTTCTTTCGGCATTCACGCATCTTATGTCCCAGCTTCTCGCAGTAGTGGCAGTTCCCCTTCTTCTTCCCTCCTCCGCCTTTGCTCCTGACTGGTGCAGCACCTCCCCCACGACCAGAGCTGGTGATGAGAGCGACGTCCAGTCTGCTTCCGCCCTCCTCTCCATTGCGCCGCTCCTCCTCAAACAGTAGGCTCTCCTCTACATCGTTGAGAGAGAGCTTGTCGCCACGCTGGTCCAGGGCAACGTTGAGAGGAGTGTAGCTGCTAGGAAGGCCATAGAGGATGGCTAGCATGAGCACACATTCCTTGATAGGGTCCTTAATTGCAAAAAGCTGGTCACGAAGAGACTTCACCATGTTGATGTAGTCAATCATGGATCCGGATTCATCCATCTTCACAGTGTGAAAGCGATGACGCAGCTGTATGTTCATGAGGGTTGACTAGTATGCATAAGTAGACTCAAGCTTCTTTAAAACCTCCTTTGGCATGAGGATGCCACGGACGAGGAGTTGCTGCTGTTTGGCGAGGTAGAGGTAGATGGTGGCGAGGGCGCGATGACGCATCTTGCGGTGGGTACGGGCCTCACCAGGTGTGAGAGAGGACTGAGCTGGTTCCTCCTCAGTTGCATGGCTCCAAAGTCCCCTCTCCATCAGCACCATCTTTATGGTTTTGCTCAAGCTTTAAGAGGTTCTTGCCTTCAAACTTGGCGATGTTGACGCCGGCCACCACAGAAACGGATGTCACCATGGTAGTGCAACGTTCAGCCCCCAAACGACTCTCTCACACACAACAGGGTGCAAGGAATTGTTCAAGGATGAGGCAAAGCCTTGTTACAGCTCTGCTACCACTGATGAAAACTGGGGCAGCCCTCAGGGAGGTGATCAAGCCCACCAAGAGCCGCCTAGGAAGAACAAGGTGCTTGTGAGAGGGAGTTACAGGTTGCACAGACAGAAATTACGGAAGAAAATGTAGGTTTGCAGAGAATGCGAATGTCTGAATAAAATCATGAGTGAGAAATAATATTGTCTAAGCTTTCTAACAAGCCCTTACCAGCATCATTTGGCTAAGGGAGCACTGAGATTGCGTCTGTCAAAGTTGAACCTCTAGCACACTCTCAGCCTAGCTCGATGAGCGGCAGTTACCTTGTCACACATAAGAATTATGTCTCGCATGACCTGCACGACCAATAATCATGGACTGCTCCTTTGTTGAAGTCTCTTGGAGGTCCTCCAGCCATCTTTCCTCCTTGAAGGCCGCTCTCAGCCATCCTGGCCAATAATCCTGCCGCATTTTGAGCTCAAAGTGCTCAGGTCGTCACTTGAACCCGACCCATGATCTCCAAACTTTGGAAATCCATGTCTTACTCAAACAAACTCCGAATTGAGCTCCGTAAAGTGCATTGTATTATGGTAATCATCGTGTATGTACTTGTTATGCCAGATGAGTTTTATCGAGCAACCTATTCTTTTTCACCTTCTAGTACACTCATATCCATGAACAGTAGCTCGTCCAGAGGCAAGTGTAGCTTCCCTTCCGCTTTGGCGGCGCGGGACTCCTCAGTGCTCACAATCGGTTGCCGCTCACTTTTGCATGTGCCACGGGCTCACTCCAACATTGCACTGGTTGCCGGCTTTGGGCCCTTCCTGCCTTCCTCCCGGACCCTTGAGTTTCTCACCCCCTGTGGCGAGGGGTTGAGGAGGAGCTACCGGTGCAGGTACTTTGCGCCTTTCCCTCTCTAGACAGCCTGCAACAGGGACCAGTGCCACGCATCTACCAGCAGGTGAGTGATGTGTGGTATGCAAGCGGACAGGAGCGGTGGGCGGAGGAGGGAGGGACAATAGTGCTACGACAGTGTGCCTGTCCGGCGCGTCGCGGACCAAGCAAAGGGTGCTGCCGCCTTGCACAGAGCAGATGTTGGGCCACAGCGATGCGGGGCAGCGTACTCTGGCTCCAGGCCACGCAATCAGGGGAGGACTACCAGACCTTCCTTCCTGCAGCAGACTTCCAGCTCCATGCACAGCTCTGGCTAGGCGTCCCCCTCGCACGCCTGGATAAGGTACAGGTCTACCCCCTCAAGCCTGCTACAGTGACTTGACATGAGATGGAGGGAGGAGCCATCTGGCGTGTTCACAACGCCATCCGCGATGACCTCGCTGCTCGCGTATGTAGGGAGCACCATCTCTCTGTCTATGTGAAGTGAACAATCGTACTGCCTCTACCGGGAAGGCGGGGGTACCTTTGACCAGACCTCACCTTGTTTGACCACAACCTCAGCACCACGTGGGTACTGGATATCTTGACAGTGGATGCATAGGGACACCAAGCCACTGGGTCAGGGCGGGCTCTTGCAACTGCTGAGGAGGAGAAGGTTGACCGGTACAGGGCGGGGAGGACACCACCTGCGTCCCTTTGGGTGGGAGACCTCGTGAGGATTGGGAGACAGGTTCTGGGTGTTCTTGGCCCTCTTTGCCAAGATCTGCCTCTCCCGCGGGACCTGAAACTGCTCAGTGGAGGCCCTTACGCACTGGGCGCAGTGAGCGGTGAGCGTCCTTGCTTAGCGTGCCTCCATTGCAGGGATCCTGGCCAAGTGTGCGGCCATCCAAGTCTACATCTCCACACACGCCAGAGCCTCTGTCCCCTTCACAGGGGAGGTGGCCCCCATTGCGCACAAGGGATGCGTGCGCTCCTTCCTCACACTCTCAGCCCTCTGCGGGGTGGAGCAAAACTTCTGGGATGCCTAGCTCCCAGATGTCTAAGGGGTCTTTCCCATAACACTCTTGTTGTGGTCTTGGCCAAAAGGTGTTGCCCAAGAACCCTGATTGTCTGTTTGATTTGGCACGAAGGACCTTGGCATCCTCCCCACCGAGTAGCAATCCTGGCGACAGGGCCTTTCCTGAGAACCCTTTTTGTTTTTCTCTTTCAGGTGGCATGAAGGACTTTGGCATCCTTCCCACCATGTTTTCATGTTATCATTTTCATTTAAACAAATTCAATTCAAAGGAAAAAACGATGATACAGTTTGAAGTTCAATGATATCGATCTTAGCATGACAACGGGCCTTTGTGGACTACAAGGAGGCCAGCAAGCCCTCATCCTTCTCTCTCATTTACTCTTACCTCTATCTTTGCTTACATGTTTCCAGGAACACTTGTGCTTTCTCACAGGTGGCTCTCATTTCTCTGAGGACGGAAGCACAACAGTTGGATCTTTTTTAGTGTCATTTCTCTTGCTCTCTCTCTCTCTCTCCTCTCTCTCTCCTACTCTCACCCTCTCTCTGTCTCTCTCTCTCTCTCTCTCTCCTTCTCTCATCTCTCTCTCTCTCTCTTCTTTTCTCTTCTCTCTCTCTCTCATTCTTGCCCTCTCTCTCTCTCCCTCTCCCTCCCTCTCTCTCTCTCTCTCTGTTTCTCTTCACCCTCCCCTTCCCTCTCCCACCAGCTCTCTCCCTCATTATCTCTCTCCCTCATACTCTCCCCTCTCTCTCTCTCATTGTCTTTCACTTTCCCTCTCTCTCTCACTGTCCT
>SZWC01003194.1:116625-139169 GCA_023375785.1 Penium margaritaceum
TCTCTCTCTCTCTCTCTCTCTCTCTATTTCCCCCCTCCCTCTCTCCCGCCCCCCTGTCTCTCTGCTATAGCAGCACCAGTCATGGATGAGGGAGGGAAGGACAAGGGTCAATCTGCTACGAGTCGCCTTATGTCATGGTTTGTAGGAGGGGGGGGGAGTCACCAAGCTTTCCATAGGGGGGGGACGAGGGTGTGGGAGGAAAGGGAAGAGGGCGGCGAGCTGCTGCTGCTGCCGTTTTAGGCTCAATGCTACAAGTTGCCGCTGTTGGGCTTGGCTGTCCAGAGCTAGCAATGCCGGTGGTGACGGCTGGCTTTGGGATGCCCACCCAAAGCAAGCAGTCACCACCGTTGGCGGCCTCACCTGTTCAAGTCAAGCATGTCGTGGTGGCACTGGTTGGTCTTGAGGGGCTTGCTGTAGCTACTGCGGCAACAGATGCATCCGTAGCTAGTGCGACTGTTGCAGTACCTAGGAATGGTGAGGGTGCGACTGGAGAGGGTGGTGAGGTTGTTGATACAGGAAGGGGTTCCGTTGAGAAAGAGGCCCAAAGTGTGAAGGTGTAGGCCTATGTGCTCCGGTGCATTTTGAATCATGGGGGAGGCACCATGGAGGTGAGCAATAGCATAGAGGGAGGAAGGGATGTCCGGGAGGAGGGCGGAGAGGAGATTGTTGAAGGTGGTGAATATGGGAGGGATGTTGTGAGCGATTGCAATACGGACAACCAGGATGGGCCACGCTATGACATCAATGATGAGAGGATTGGTTTCATGATGCAGTGGGACGAGGCTATACAATTGGAGGTGGAGGGGAAAATGGAAAAGAAAGGAGAAGCGGATGAAGGATTTTATTCTAAGATGAACGAGGCTAAGGATTGTGTCTGGGGTAAAAGAGAGGCAAGTGCGGAGGCAGCTCATGCACAGCTTGTTGGGGCAAGGGCAGCGGAGGCGGAGAAGGGCGGCAATACACAAAAAGGGAGTGCAGATGGCATTGCAGCAGATGGGGCTGAAGCGGTTGGGGCGGAAGCGGTTGGGGCACAGGAGGTAGGGAAGGCGGCAACAGCAAAGACGAAAGAGTATGTGAGAAAGCGACAAAAGGCAATGTTGGAGGAATTCAAAATTTTGCCGAGTTTGAGGGGCTGTTTTGACCCGTAGTGAGAGGGCAAAGGGGAAGCAGGCACTCATGGATTTGTTGGATACACCAAGGGGGGCTGCAGCAAGATGTTGGGACGGTCAGGTGGGAGGCGATAGAGAGGAGGCTGATGATTTTGACCCAACACTCTTGCAGTGGACATCACGAGGGACATTTGTGGGTGATGCGTGTGAGGTGCCATCCTTCCAGTTCCCTTGGCAGTGTGCATTGCTGGAGGGAGCATCTCTTGACATAGAGGCGATGCCATTGTAGGTGAAGGAGGTATTCATGGTGAAGAGAGATGCATACAAGAGGAGGGGGGAACAATAGTGGAGTGATGAAATCTACGGCTGTGAATGCTTGACTTGCATGTGTGGTGTAACCTGATTGTGGAGGACAGGACAGCTAGGATTGCACTATAGGAGAAGATGGGGTTGGATTGGCCGGTTAGGGTGGTGGTAGAAATCATGGAGGAGGTGGACATCCTTCTTGGGGGCATGTGGTCCATGGTTGATATTGCTCTTGTCAAGCACAAAAGGAACGGATGTGGAGGGGGGGGGGTGTGATGGGAGGGGTGAGAAGTGCACAACAGCGGCAAGGTAGGGAGATAAGGAGAAGTATGCCACATGGACACCAAGTGGAGGTGGGGGGGATGAGGAGGATGAGGCTGAGGTGGAAAAAGACGAGAAGAAGGTGGCGGTCGGCAGTTGGTGAGTGCAACGCTAGCACGTGCAGCCCAGGCTAAGGCTAGTGAGGGGACCATGTCAGATGCACCTTTTGTCCGTCCGAAGGTGTCGACAAAAGGGATGGGAGAAAACAAAGTGAAGGAGGAGAAAGTTGAGTGACTGGAGGGTTGGGATGAGGTGAAGTACAGAGCAGCAGTGAAGGAAGCCGCCATGATGCGCAAGCCAAAGACTCCGCACTACAGTGCTTTCTTTGTGAAGAGTTAGACACCCCGGAAGTACACATGCACTTTGTGCTCTGAGCATAAGGTGCCCGACCAATCCAGTCAAACCAACCTCAAGACAATCTATTTTATCTAATAAAGATGTGCCCTGTTATGTGTATATAATATGGTTCTATTCTGTGTGTGAGACACATAGAGCGAAGCAAAGAGGGGATGTCCCCCCCCCCCTCTCTCCCAAGGACAAAGCCTAGAATGGGGACAGGTTTTGGATGTATAGAGAGAAGCTTGAGCTAAGTGTATGTTCAATGCAATGAATGTGCTTTGTATTGTTTTCTTAGACAGAGAGGCAGACGAACAAACAGTAGCCACAGACAGAAAATGTATCAAAGAGACAAGGAGACACACAGACATATAGACAGACACACAGACAAACAGATTGCCAGACAGAGAGACGGAAAGACAGACAGACAGACATACCAATAGAAAGATGGGCGGACGTGTTGGCCTGAGGGTGAGTGTGCACCCTGGAGGGTCCCTAGCAGTGGCTGGTTCACACCACCAACTCTTTTTGGAGAGACTGAAACTGTGGAGGCAACTAGTTCCAAGGATGGCGGAAAACTGGTCAGAGATTGAGGCAATAGTTTTGGCCTGAATTGACTGGAAATGTGCACTTGATCAAGGCTCACAAGCAGTGACATTTTATAGCCACTGATATAAGCTTTCCAGAACACCAAAGCATGCCAGATTTGAAGCTTCCTAGCAGATTCTATGGCTTCTAGAGTGTCTATTGGTCGGGTGTCCATTTTCCCACCTAGGAAGGCATCCCTTCCCTCCTCTAGAAGCTTCTGCCCCTTCCTAGATTCTTCAGCTTGCTTCTAGTACAAGGGAAGGTGTCCAGAAGACCAAGACACCTCTAGATGCCTTGTAGGACAAGTCACCCCTTCTAGAAGGTGTGCCACCTTCCTGGACCCTCACCTGGTCTTCTAGAAACTCAAGGAGGAATTATAGAGTTTGAGCTAGCTTCCTGGCATATATTTTTCACCTCCCTTGAGGCAGGGCAGGATTTCATCTTGTGGGACTTGTACGCGGGCCCCTGCCTCTAGAGGTGGACACCATTAACCACTAAGCCACAAAGGCTTGTCTTTTTGGTGCTCCTTTTTTGAGTCACTTCTGCCATGGTGAGGAGCATCACTCCAATAATATCCCCCTTGCGCGTCACCCATGAAAGTTGTCCATGCTCAGCCTGCAACTCAAGAGGCTTGGGAAACTCCAAGCTCCATACAAGTAGCATCATGCCTTTCCTTGGGTTGCACTTTTGTCATGGCATCAGCAAGCATGTGCTTTGTGCCGCAGTGCACAAGCACCACATCACCCTTTGCAACGAGGTCTCGTGCAAAGTGTTGCCGGATCTCTATGTGCTTGGTCCTCCGGTATAGCACAGGGTTCTTGGTCAGGTTGATGGCGCTCATGTTGTCAACATTGAGTGCCTTTGGCTTCTTTTGCGGCACCCCAATCTCCTTGAGCAATCGCCGCAGCCATAATGTCTCATTTCCGGCTTCCGCGAGTGCAACATACTCCGCCTTAGTGCTGGATAGAGCCACACTGTCCTGCTTCCGGCTTGCTCAAGACACATTTGCACCACCAAGCACAAAAACATAGCCTGATACTGACTTGCGGTCATCAACGTCACCTGCCCAGTCAGCATCAGAGTAGCCAACCAGCTCGAGGGAGTTAGTCTGGGCTCCCCCTCCAAACACAAGTCGCGTATGTGTCGTTGCCTTCAAGTAGCAGAGGATTATCTTCACCGCTTGCCAATGTAGCGGCCCTGGATCAGCATCATAACGGCTCACTTGTCCTTCAGCAAAGTCAAGGTCAGGCCGCGTCGCCACCATGGCATACATTATGCTGCCAACTGCGGACTGGTACGGTACTCCAGCCATCTCCGCCTTCTCGTCCTCCGTACTCGGGCCCATGCTCGAGCTTAGCTTACATGTCGTTGTCATAGGTGTGCCGATGGGGTTGCACTCCTCCATGTTGTAGCGACGGAGCACCTCCTGAACATATTTTTCTTGACCCATCTCCAGCGTGCGTACTTTGCGGTCCCTCTTGATGGCAATGCCCAGGTAGTAGTCAAGCTCGCCCATGTCTGTCATCTTGAACCGGCCGCCAAGCTGTTGCTTCAGGCTCTTGAGCTACCCCTCATCCGAAGACACAAGGATGAGGTCATCCACGTAGAGGACGAAAACATGGTGGAGTCCTGGCTGATTACGCATGTATACGCTGTGATCGGCCTCGCAGTGCTTGAAGCCAAGCTGACCCATGAAACTATCCATCTTGAGGTACCACATGAGCGGAGCTTGCTTCAGTCCATAGAGCACCTTGTGAAAGCGGCACACCTTCCCTTGCGGCGCATCCACCCCCTCCGGCACCTCCATGTAGACTTCCTTGTCCAGGTCGCCATTAAGGAACGCGGTTTTCACGTCCATTTGGTGGATTTCGTAGTCATATGCCGCTGCCACTGAGAGGATAGTATGGATGGAGGCAAACTTGGCAACTAGTGCAAAGGTCTCATCGTAGTGCTCCCCTTTTCTCTGGGCATACCCTTTCGCCACCAGCAGCGCCTTGTACCGCTCCACCTTCCCCTCCTTTGTGAGCTTCTTCCGAAAGATCCACTTGGAGCCGATGATTTTCTCGCCATCCAGCCGGTCAACCAGCTCCCAAGTGCCTTTCTCCTCGTGGGAGGCAAGCTCAGATTTTATAGCTCCCTCCCACTCAGCCCCATCCTTCCGCTGCAGTGCCTCCTTTACAGATGGAGGCTCCTCTTGCGTGAAGAAGGCTTGTGCAAGCCCAGTCCAAATGTCCTTGTCGACATCATACCTTTTTGTCCTTCTTTGCACATGGTTGCCTGTACGGGGCTCTTGAGGCGATTGTTGTTGTTACTGTCCCCTTTTGGCGCCATCCTCTCCAAGCGCCTGCTTCCCCTCTCTTGGAGACCTTGGAGACATCGGTTGACTCCCCACCTCCACGTCCATCTCCGGTGCTTTCGATTCGTCATCCAAACTGGCCGGAATAAAGTCTGCCGCTCGCCCATCCCTCAGGCGATGCTCTTCGATTGGTGCTGATACGAGGATATCACCCTCATTCACGTTCACCGACGTCTCCCCCTTAAGGAGTGGCATCCACTCCCCCCTCTTGGTGAGACCTGCCTCCTTGTCTGTCCAACAGCTTTTCTCGTCAAATGCAACGTCGTGACTTTGCATAATCTGCTGCCTCCTTGGGTCAAAGAGCCGGTACGCTTTGCTTCCGCTCTCATATCCAAGGAAAATACACCGGCGGGTACGCGGGTCCAGCTTGCTCCGTCCCTCACGTGCCTGCACCATTGCATGTGCAACACAACCAAACGTGCGGAGGTGACCTACCGCCGGCTTCCTCCCGCTCCGCACCTCTTGTGGCGTCTTCCACGCCTTGCTCTCCTTGTCGTTTAGCTGCTAGGTTGGCATGAGATTTATGATGTACGCTCCTGTCCTTGCCGCCTCCACCCCATACCGTTGTGTAAATCCGGCATCGCTCAACATGGATCGCACCATGTTAAGGATTGTACGATTTTCTCTCTCTGCGACGCCATTTTGTTGTGGGGAGTGTGGATTTGTTTTGTGCCACTGAATCCCCTTGCTTTTCATGCACCTAAGGCACCTTGCATATTCACCAACGTTGTCACTCCGGAACACCTTCACCTTCAATTCTGTTTACTACTCCACATCAGCCACAAACTCCTGCATACACGAAAGGACCTCACTTTTTGGCTTAATTGGGTAGAGGTAGAGTTTCCGGCTGTGGTCATCGATGAAGGTGAGGAAGTAGCGAGCTGCGCCGATGGAGCTCTCAAGCGGTCCACACACATCTGTGTGTACCACGGCCAGTTTTGCCAATGCACGTGACCCCTTGGCGACAAACGGCTGCCGAGTTGATTTGCCAGTGATGCATGGCTCACACACGGTCTCCTTGGTCCTATCAAGACCGCTGATCTGGAGACCCTATACCTCTTCCCTCTTAGCCATCTCCTTCACTATCGATGGAGAAAAGTGGCAGAGTCGGTGGTGCCATAGGTCTATGTCTCCTCCATCCTTCGTTGCAAGATTGGTGGCGTGGGACCCCACCCGAATGCTGAGGATCTTTGCGCGGAGCAGGTACAAGTCCTCCTCCCTCTTGGCACGCGCAATCACCTCACCTTTGCCCTCTTTGCAGATGACAGCCTCCTTCTTCGTGAAGAGCACCTCAAGTCCCTTGTTGGTAAGTTGGCTAACGGAGAGTAGGTTTGCCCCAAAGTTGGGCATATGCAGCACATCGTAGATTGTGCTCGTGACAGGTTTGCCATCCACAATTGACTCAATGCGGACGTTACCTTGTCCGGTGGCCACCTCTGACTTTCCACGAGCCACCGTCATGCGTCTCTCCGAGGCGCCGAATGTTAGAAATGCCGCCCTGTTGCATTGCGTGTGGCGGCCTGATCCAGAGTCGATGACGGTAACTCCCCGATCTTTCAAGTTGGTCGAGTTATACGCTATAAGGGCGTGCTCATCTTTCTTCCCGCTCCCCTGCGATCAATCTGTTTTCTTCTTGAGACATTTGTGCGCGTAGTGGCCATCCTTGCCATAGTTGAAGCACTCCCCCTTCTTGTCACCCTTCTTGGTGCCCTGTTTGGCACCCTTCCACTTGTCGCCTTGGCCTCCACTTTGAGGATGAACCGTGTAAGCTGAAGTTGATGCGGTTGCACTCTCTCGACTGCCACGTCGCATCCACTCATTGTGCACGTACTTAGCAACCTTCGGGTACTTCACCTCGTCAGAAGGCCAGCCACCAAGGACTGTGATCATGGGACTCCAACTTTCTGGCAAGGCCAGAAGGAGGATCATAGCTTGCAACTGAGAGTCGACCGCCCAACCCGTGGCCACACACTCTGTTGCAAGCGACTCAATCTACTGCATGATCTCCATGATGTTGTTGCCTTCGTTTGCTCGGAGGGTGACGAGCCGTTTGAAGATGACTAGCTGATTGGCAAGGTTGCTGGACTCGTAGATGGAGTAGAGTTTTGACCACGCGTATGCGGCCATGGTGCATCCTTGGATGTGCCCGAATTGTGGTTGGCATAACGCGGACACAAGGAGCGCCAACGCCTTTTTGTTGCACTTCTTGTATGCCTCCTTCACCTCAGCCATTGCAGTCTCCGGCGGAGCTGTGTCATCACCTTTTACGAGCTCAAGCACTCCCTTGTCATCGAGGAAGACCTCAAACTGCCACCTCCACAAGGCAAAGCCTGTCCCATCAAACTTAAGGACAGTGCGGCTGCTCTCTTGCTCGCTGGTTGCCATGTCTTGCTGTTGGGAGCGTGAAATCAAGCTGGTTTTGAACCTCTTAGAGGCGTGGCCCCATAACCCTTTGTTGGCCTGAGGGTGAGTGTGCACCCTGGAGGGTCCCTAGCAGTGGCTGGTTCACACAACCAACTCTTTTTGGAGGGACTGAAACTGTGGAGGCAACTAGTTCCAAGGATGGCAGAAATCTGGTCAGAGATTGAGGCAATAGTTTTGGCCTGAATTGACTGGGAATGTACCCTTGATCAAGCCTCACAAGCAGTGGCATTTTATTGCCACTGATCTAAGCTTTCCAGAAAACCAAAGCATGCTAGATTTGAATCTTCCTAGAAGATTCTATGGCTTCTAGAGTGTCTATTGGGAGGCTGTCCATTTTCCTACCAAGGAAGGCATCCCTTCCCTCCTCTAGAAGCTTCTGCCCCTTCCTAGATTCCTCAGCTTGCTTCTAGTAGGAGGGAAGGTGTCCAGAAGACCAAGATACCTCTAGATACCTTGTAGGACAAGTCACCCCTTCTAGAAGGTGTGCCACCTTCGTGGACCCTCACCTGGCCTTCTAGAAACTCAAGGAGGAATTCTAGAGTTTGAGCTAGCTTCATGGCAACTATTTTTAACCTCCCTTGAGGCTGGGTAGAATGTCATCTTGTGGGACTTAAACCTGGGCCCCTCCCTCTAGAGGTGGAAACCACTAACCACTAAGCCACAAAGGCTTGTCTTTTTGGTGTTCCTCTTTGGAGTCACTTCTGCCATGGTGAGGAGCATCATTCCAACAGGACGGACGGACGGACGAACAGACGGATGGACCGACAGATGGACCGATGGATGGACAGAGAGACAGACGGACAGACAGATGGACGAAAGGACAGACGGATGGATGGATGGACGGACGGACGGACGGATGGAACGATGGATGGAAGGACGGACGGACGGACGGGTGGACGCACGGACGGAAGGACGGACGGATGGATGGACGGACGAACGGACATACGGACAGACGGACACATGGATGGATGGATAGACAGACAGACAAACAAACAGATAGTCAGACAGACAGAGAGACCGAGAGATAGACAGACTGATGGAGGGATGGAGGGCAGGCGGACGGAAGGACGGACAGACGGATGGACGGACGGACGGACGGACGGACAGACGGATGGACGGAAGGACGGACGGACCGACGGATGGATGGACGGAGAGAAGGTAAGAGGGGCAGACAGACGGAGAGACGGATGGAGAGATTGATGGATGGGTGGGCGGGCGGGCGGGCGAGCAAGTGGGCGGGCGGTTGTGTGTACTTCTGCACTCGTGAATACATCTGCAGTTGTGCATACCTCCGTAGTTGTGTGTACATCTACAGTTGTGTATACATCAGCAGCTGTTTATATGTCTGCTATTGTGTGTACGTCTGCAGTTCTGCATACGTCTGCAGTTGTGTGTACGTCTGTTGTTGTGTATACGTCCGTAGTTGGGTATACACAACTGCAAACATACACAAGAAGCTGACACAACTGGACAGAGAAATCATCAAGCTGGAGCTCATCTAGTCCATTGGTAAAGTTGCTAACTTGTCCTTTGTTCTATGGTTCAGAGGATGCAGATCTGGAGGCTGAATGGTCCCAGACACTGCTGGACAATCACACCGCCCAAAAAAGCTTCAGCATTGATTCATCATTGACGGCAAAATTGCCAACATCTGCTTGACACCCTTTGAACGCTTCACCAACTGCAAGGTTGTCATGGCTCAGTGCATGATGGAAGTGTACGGATCCACCACCTCCTCAACCATCTCCACCATCTTTTACATCACCCCCTTTTGTGAGGACTGGGCCAACAAGGCGATGGAAGACATATAGGAAAAAATGAAGGAGTACATCTCGCAACACAAACTCACATGTTTCAAGACTGAAAGTGCAGCGGAAGCCGCACGGCTGAAATATGCTGCAGCTCGCGGCGAACGTTTGTCTATGGATACAGAAATTTTCATCCTTGAACTTCTACAGCTGGAACTGAATACACGTCTCCCTAGAGAAGTCCAGAAGAAGATGGCCACTGCTCTCAAGGCCATCAGCCCCAAAAACATCGGAACTGTGGCAGGCAACAACAAAATCAGCCGGCCAAGACTGAACCGGCCAGGAATCAGCCGGCCAAAAATCAGCCAGATAATAAGCAGCCTGACAACACCAACGGCTCGTGGACAAAGAAAGACCCTGCTGCATCTATCCTTGGTAAACCTGGTGGCAATAACAACTCCAACAGCAACACCAACGGCAACAACCCAAAGGAGAAGACAGAGCTAGCTGGCAACAACCGCGACAACTCCAACAACAGGGGCAGAGGCAGAGGCAGAGGCAAAGGCAAAGGTAGAGGCAGAGGCAGGGGCAATGGTTGGTAAGCATGGGCCAGGAGCCGGCCAAGAACCCGGCACCTGATCTTAGATCTGTCTTAACATGAGATGGCTCTGCACCTTTTTGGCAGAATGACACCCTCAGTTGTGGACTACCGAATCACAAATAGAGGTGTACACAGTTCGTCATCCAAGACCCCGTCTCATTAAGAATTGTCTCTCCTCAGTCTAGGCCTGAATTTTGTTCTTAGACCTAGATCTTTGTCCCTCTTTGAGATTCTTCCTACCTTCCATGATCTTTCTAGATGTGTTAGATTAGCATGGCTGTTGAGAGAGAATGTCTCCAATGGATTCTTGAAGTTTTGGATGCTTCCTCCGGCTCCAAGAGCGGTTGAGGGAAAAATGGACTCCCTCATTGCTGACATGACTACCTTCTACGAGTCTTCATCTGCATCAAGGATGAGACAACTACCCAAATCTTTATGCTCCACCTTGAAAAGGATTAGGGATGACAGATCTAGGGTCATCAAAAGGGAGGATAAAGATTTCGATATCGTGGTCCTGGACCAAGAGCGCTATGTCCAAGAGTGTATGGCCCACCTAAACAAAAGCTCTACCTACATCAATGAGGAAAGAGACCTCACCAGAATTAAAAGGCAGCTGCTGGCCATCAAAAAGAGATTCATGAAGTCCAACTTCATCCCTGGATCTCTGTGGGATATCTTCCTACAGAAACCAGACCGTAGTTGGAGGCCCGCAGCCTTTCTCGACATGATGAAGTTCCATAAAAATCCCCCTGTTGGCCACCCCATTGCCGCCTCCTACACATGGATCACCACCAATGCCTCCAGGTGGCTTGACGCTGAACTCCAACCTTTGGTCTAGAAACAGCCTACCTACATCAACGACAGTATCAGCCTTCTCCTTGATATGTAACAGCTGCCACTGGCCCAGGCTGTTCTGCTCGCCACCTATGATGTGATCTCACTTTACCCGTCCATCCCCATTGGCAAAGACCAGGCTTGCATCAAAGAGCTCCTGCTCTGAAGTCATCACCCACGTCCTCCTGCAGTAATCACAATCATGTAGTGGGTGATGAGAAACTCCCACGTGGAATTGTTTTGGTGAGATTTTCAGACTGGTGAAAGGGACGGCTTTGGGCACTCCTCTCGCCCCAGCCTTCGCCATACTTTTCATGTCCTACTTGGATCTGGAACTTGAGCGACAAACTGGAGTCCAGGCCCTTCTCCATAAGCGGTACATTGACAACGGCCTCATCTTTTGAGTCGGAATCCGCCAGAACCTAACCACCTATCTCTCTGCTTTCAAGCAGTTGGATCCAAGCATCAACATCACATGGGAAATCTCCACCAGCAGCATCAACTTCATGGATCTTCAGATGTCGAAAGGGGAAAAATTCAGATATCATGCAATTCTGGATTGCAACGCCTACCAGAAACCGTCGAACATGTATGTGTACGTGCCTTTCAGCAACTACCATCCGTGCAGCTGTCGCAATGCATTCATCCTAGCAGAACTTCAGAGGTACCTTCTTAGGACATTAGCAGCTCCAGACTTCCTTGAGGTGAAGAAAAAATTCTTTCAACGGCTCAGGGCTCGTGGCTACCCCAAGAAGTTCCTGCATCCCCTGTTCTCCCAAGTCTAACATACGCAACGCATGGCTAAGCTTGAAGCTGCAATACTAGAAGAGCTACAGCTTTTGTCGCAGCCTACTCCCGGCCAAAGCTGACCCCTTGTGTTGAAAGCACTGCTGAGAGCCTGCAGTTGGGGATTTTTCTTAAATTCTTTGCAAAGCTTTAAGAATAAAGTATCCTACAGTGTTCAATGGCCGGGCTGTCCTTGTGTGGAGACTACCACGCAAATTGCGTACCTTTCTGGTTTTTGCTCACCTAAAAACAGCAGCCAAACCGGCTCAGGCCCTGAATGCGACTACGATAACAACTAAAAAAGTTTCGAGGTTGTGCCACAGACGCTACCTGCCAGAGAGCTGGCAGTTTTTGCCACGACAGTGTCCATCCTCGAAACAATCAGGTGCTCCCATGGGCGCCTTGATGTTGTGTCCATCTTGATTGCTTTGCAAAAGTCATGCTCTTTCATGCACTCCGTTGGTCTTTTTTCAATAGAGCACTGAAGAAAGCCCCCCCCGGGCTGACACCTGTCTGCTCAAATGACTCTTTCCTACAAACATTTGGCACTCTTCTCCCGACAAACCTAGTTCTACACTCCCACCCTTTGCCGCTCTGAGATTTCTGATCCACCTCCCACGGTTACCTCTCACTCACACACAATTGGAAGCATTGTTTGCACCTCACAACATAATGAGTTACAAAACATGCATGTGGTGGTGTTTATGTTATGCACGTGCTCTTCTTTTTCTTTTACTTCTTTTTTTGTCATTTTGTAAACATGCAAGGGAGTGTGCAATGCTGGTTCCCATCATCCACCGCTGCATTCAAACTCAACACTTTGCTGATTTTCTCCTCACCACTCACAACAGTGCATCTCTGTGACTGATTGAGTGAGAGTGCCATGTGCCATGTGTGTTGTGCCTGCGCGTTAGGTAAGGCTGTGCTACTTTTGTGAGCAGTTGAATGGCACACGGTTCAGCCAGTGAGCTGTGGGTGAATGTGCGCAGGTTGTGCTCACTGCTCCCCACGCCCACGCGTCGAGAGAGTAGTGGTGCTTGGTGAGGCTGGGTGACTGCTGGAATTGCTAGTTGTATGATCCCAACCAGCAGTTGGTTGATAATAGTTTTTAAGTTGCTTTGCAAAGCAACTTAAAAGGATTATGATTTTGAAGTCACTTTGCAAAGAGACTTAAAAAATTTAGTCCTGGGTGACTGTTGGAATCTTTAGTTGGAAAATTTCAATAGAAGTTGGTTGATGGTTGTGATTCTGACAAAATCAGAAGGTTTACAAGCCACTTTCCAATTTTGAGGGGCGTTTGTTGGGTTCCTCTGTTCGCACTTTGATTATTCAAAACATTATTCAGTCAGATGCGTTGGAGAAGGAAAGTATAGGTCGAACCCTAGGCTTTGACATTGGACGTACTCGGTGCTCGCAATGGAGGGCGATGACTTCCATCGAGAGCAACCAAACAATCGCCAAATCATCTTTGGGGGCTCAATACCATTTTTTGGTCATTCCTTGGCCATTCATTGAGCAAGCAGGGGAATTGTTGAGCAAGCGAGGGAATCGTTGAGCAAGCAAGGGGGTCGTTGAGCAAGCGGGGGGATTGTTGAGTGGCGAGGATGTTTTTGTAGAAGTGCGGATGGGATGGACATGCCACAAACCAGTCGAGACACTCATGGCGTTGGCTCCGCTTCCAATCCGTTGGACGCGATCGTTGTAGTCGGCAAAAGAGCATACAATGCTGCTGTTGGGGCATGCAGTGAGTATCCCAACGTTTGACAGAAAAGAGTTATACAGTTTAGCTGAAACAACAATTTAGCTCAAACAACAAATCAGCAGAGACAACAGTTTAGCTGAAACCAACGAAAACGAATCCCAAGAATGAAAAATGAGTGCATACACCTGCAAATCTTGTAGACCCACAACACCAAGACGATGTGGATTTGTCAACCACACCTTCCTTTGTGAACTTGGTTTTGAAGACCCACTTTGAGCCCATGACCTTGGCATCTTTTGGCCTCTCAACCAGCTCCCACGTATCGTTTTCTGTGATGGACGCCAGCTCCGATTTGATGGCTACGTCCCATTGATCCCCTTTGGGCAGTGCAAGCGCCTCTTGCATGGTAGTCGGCTGCATTGATGCAGCCGGCGTGCATCACGTCATGCCAATCAATTGACCGATGCTTGCGTCGAAGCGCTTTCCTGCTTTTTGCTGCCTCCCGCTGCGGCGTGGTAGTTTTGGTGGCGCATTGTCGCTCAGGTACAATCCCTCCGACTAAGCACGCTCTAGTGAATCATCGACCGAATGGCTCACCAAGTACCTCTCTTGTTCTGGCCAAGCCTCGCACAAACAACCGGCGCGTCTGGTGGATTTTCCACCTACGCCCGTTGCACACTCTGCCGGGAGTGCGCGCCTTGACACCGTGGGTGCCTCATCCGCCAGATCCTTTAGGTGGATCTCCTCATCAGCTTGATCGTCATCTGAGTCCTCCGCGTCGGCTGCCACTGCTGGTGCACCTTTGCACTCTGATGGCACATCCTCAACTTTGGTGTCCGCCGGCTCCTTCTTGTAATCAAGGAGCTAGAACCACTCCCCCATCTTTAGGGAGTCCACCACGCCCACATCGTTGCTACTGATGTAACTGTGCTGCTCGTTGAACTCGACGTCTTCGTTGCGGATTACCTCTTCCTTGCGCATGTCGTAGAGCTTGTACGCCTTATGCACGCTCTCATAGGAAGAGATACAAATTTGCGCACGCCTCACGCTTGCAGTCAAGCCTCTGTGCAGCGTGCACCATCGCATGCGCCTTGCACCCGAACACTTTTTTGTGTGCCACACTTGGCTTGTGCCCACTTCAAACCTCCTGCGGCGTCTTCCAGCTGCTCCTCCCCTTTAGCCATGCTGTAGGAGTGAGGTTGATGGTGTAGCTCGCCGCATGCACAGCTTCCGTCCAAAAGCTTCGCGGCAATTCCACATCCACTGACATGGTCCGCACCATATTCAGCACTGTCTGGTTTGCCCGCTCCGCCACACCATTTGACAGAGGCAGATACGGCATATGTTGTTGCTATTTTATGCCATACTACTTCATCCACCCGCTACAGCCCACGTACTCTCCGACGTTGTCGCTGCGTAGTGCTCTAACCTTCCGGTCAGTCTGCCTCTCCACTCCAACGACATACTCCTTCAGCTGGTCCAGGACCTCGCTTTTCCGCTTCATGAAGTACACGAAGAGTTTTCTAGTGTAGTCATCAATGAAGGTGACAAAGTAACGCGTGCCCCTCTTTGACTCCGGCTTGAATGGTCCGCACACGTTGCTGTGCACAACCTCCAGCAGGTCCGAGGCATGATTCACGTTCTTGTTGAACGGTTTGCACCGCGCCTTGCCCACAATGCAAGGCTCACACTTTTTGTGCTTTGCTACATCTGTCGCCTCTTCCGCACTGTTGATGACGAGGCTGCGTACCAGCTCGCGATTTGCCATCTCCTTCACGACTGCGGGTGAGGAATGCCCGAGTCATTGGTGCCAGAGCTCCAGATCAGCTCCTCCTCCTTTGGCCTAGTTCACGGTGCGTTCTTGCAAGTCAGCTAAATCTGCTGCCGCGAGGATCACCTTGGTCTCCATGATGTAGAGGCCTCCCTTGCGCTTAGCCTCCAGCACGGGTTCGGTGCCACCGTCCTTCTGCTTGACTACCCCTCTTCTCCTTAAAAGCACCTCGCACCCCTTGTTAGTTAAGCGGATGACACTTAGAATGTCAGCCAAGCCGGGTACCTACTGCACATCCTTGATGACACGCTACACCCGCTTCCCACCAACCACCACCTTCACGTCCACGTCTCCTTGGCCAGCCGTAGGCTTGACCTGGTCGTTCACAACCACCATGGATTTGCTGGACTTGGTGTAGTTGATGAACCTGACCTTCTCGACCTGGGTATGCTCCTCTGCTCTAGAGTCAAGGCATCCCCGGCTGGCCTTCTTGAGGTAGTGCTTTTGAGTGATGTTGAGGAGCGCCTTCTTGCTTTTGGCATCCTTGCGACCGACCTTTGCCTCCTCGATGCACTCACGGGCCCAGTGGCCCTCCTTGTTGCAATTTTGGCTCGCACCGTTCTTGACGCCCTTCTTGCCGCCGGCATGTCCGCCACCTCCCTTGGCCCCGCTTCCGCCACCACGCATTTTGGTGACGAGGGCCGATGAGGACGACGAGGACTCCCTGCAGCTCTGTCGCTGCGCCTCGTTGCAGATGTACTCTGCGACCGCGCCATAGGTGAGCTTGTCCTCTGCCCATGCTCCCAAGACTGTAATGAGAGGGCTCTTAATGTCAAGAAGGGCCATGAGGAGGGCCATCGCCTACAACTACGTGTTGATCATCCACTTCACGTCGTAACACTATGAGGCGAGTGACTTTATCTGATGCATGGCGGTGATGACATCATCTTCCTCCTCGATTCTCACTATTAGTAGTCGCTTCATTGCAAATGTTTTGTTTGCCAGCAACTTGGATTGATGGATGGCACAGAGTTTTTGCCAAGCTTCAGTTGCAATCTTGCAGCCCTGGAAGTAGCCCCATTACAAATCGGCGGTCACACACAATAGTAGCATGAGCGCCTTTGCGTTATTCTTTGCGAAGGCCTCCTTCTACGCTTTTTTTGCCACCGCTTCGGCGAGGACTTTTGTTCCCTTCATGACCTCCAGTAGCTCCTTATGCGTGAGGTGCAGCTCGAAGTGCCACCTCCATAGCCCGTAGCCTGGGCCACCTACATACTTCTGGATGAGCTGCATCTCCTTCTGCGCCATTAGCGCAGTCTTCAACTCCAACACCTCAGATCTTGACGGTGATGTCATCCCTGACGACAGTCCCGTCCGCCGCGAAACTCGTGAGCAATGTGTTGACCGGTCCGGGCCGTGGGTCCATAACCCTTTGTTAGGAAACCGACCCCAGTTGGAGGCAGGTCCAACGTGGCCCGAGGAGCCTGCTTGGCTCACGGCTATGTTTTGTGCAGGTTTTGAGTCTAAGCGTGAGCTTTCTGGTCGCCTCACACTAGTGTCTGGGAGTTGAAGGCATTTGTGATAGTCACCTTTGCGAAGGGAAAAACTCGATTTTGCGTTTTTGGTTTTTGAGCATAGACAAGATCTGAAAACTTTTAGGGCTAGTCATGAGCTTTCCAACACACCAAACCGCGTGTGATTCGGATAACCGTAGCTCCCGCTACGTCAATCAAAGCGCAACACCCCAAACTAGCCGCTCTCTCAGCGGCGCGCACCACGTCGCCCGCCGAGGCGCCTTCAGACATCAAGAACCCATCAAAATGCCATTCCGGAGGCGAAGATGTCCCTACGCGTAGTGGCGGCGCCCCTTACGTCTTTGGGGTGTGTTTCGATGAGTTAATCATCGAGTTTGGTGATGAGGATGGATGTGGGTTGAAACCTGTTCGCGGACCTACATTTGGAATTTTGACCAAGTCCTCGAGTAACAAAATGTACTACTGAGATCCAGACGTCGAGCCACAAATTTGGCTAAGTCCATGATTAACAAACTGCACTACTGGCATCTGGCCGATCATTTGCCGGATGCCTCGGCAGCCCTTGCAGAGCAAAATATCCAGATGGACTTCTGTTACTCGGTCAGGTGGATTGTCCACCTCCGGTCAAACCGAGGCTGACTCCCAGAGCTGCCGCGCACACCCCAACTTTGGAAGCCCATACCTCCCTAGTTACTTATCCGATTCCAGTGAAACAACTTCCACCGGGCTCAGCAACTTGTCAACATTGTGTGTCAATCCTCCATTTTAGGATCTGAGCAATCTTTTAGTCTCTAGATCCGTCAACGAGGATTTTCCTCTATCCAGCGGCTCGTCAGCGCCTCCCGGCGCGACACTTGGGCATGCAGAGGGGCAAATCTTCAACACTCGCGTCCATTGCCGAGAACACCATGTGGCTACTGGTGGATAGACCCAACAAGGCCTACTTGGTGGGATCCAAGTGGGTCCTCCTATTGAAGAAGATGCAAGACGACAAATTCCACAAGTTCAAGGTGAGGGTAGTGGCAAAGGGGTTCTCTCAACGTTCGGGCTGTGAGCACGACAAAACGTTTGCACCTGTCGTGACCCTTGCCTCCATCCGCTCTCTCCTTGCCATTGCAGCCACAAAGAACCTAGAGATACACTAGATGGATTTCACGACAACCTTCCTCTATGGGAAGCTCAACAAGGAAGTGCCGATGGAGGTGCCCAAAGGAGTCAAAGCTCCAAAGGGCAAGATGTGCAAGTTGGTGAAAGTGCTCTACGGGCTAAAACAGGCCCCAAGGATATGGTACAAAGAGATAGACGTTTTCATGACCGGTCTCTCCTTCGCGCATTGCCAAAATGATCCAACCATGTACGTACACGTTGATGGAAGTGGGATGATGCTTGTTTGCACTGTATGTGGATGATTTGATCATATGCTCTTCTTTGGTCAAGCTGTTGGATGAGCTGAAGTCTGATTTTGGCAAAAGGTTCAATGTAAAGGACACGGGTCCTCTTGAGTACCATCTTGGGATCATAATCCACCAAAACCAATGAGCAGGCACCATCCATCTCAACTAAACCAAATACATCGGTTAGGTACTAAAGCGCTATCACATGGAATACTACAAACCTGTCAGCATCCCTATGACAACCGATGCAAAACTGAAGGCCTCAATGTTGCCAAGAAATGAAGTAGAACAAAGGAAGATGCAAGACATTCCCTACCAGTCTGCCATGGGTAGCATCGTGTACGCCATGGTAGGTACTCATCTAGACATCTTCTATGCTGTAGGACAAGTGAGCAGGTTCGTGGCCAGCCCAGGGCTACAACACTGGCATGCAGTCAAGCGCATCTTGCACTACCTACAGAAGAAACGTCACATAGGCCTTGTCCTTGGTGGCTAAGAACTTATCGACCCCCTCCGCATGAAGTGCTACACCAACGCTGATTGAGGAGGAAATGTCAACGACCGGAAATCCACCTTTGGATATGTGTGAATCTTAAATGGCACTACCATGTCATGGACCAGCATGAAGCGGAATTGTGTGTTTTGTGCCCACGGCTGAGGCAGAGTACATTCTTGTGTCTCTGTTGTGCAATGAGACTTAGTGGCTGCGCAGCCTGCTTGGCAAAATGACACTGTCACAAAAGGATGCCACGGATGTACATGTGGATAAAATGAGCGCCATCTCGATGGCTGAAGATAAGATCATCTCCCGGCAAAAGAAGGACATCGGCATACGTTACCACTACTCATGTGACCTAGTTATGAAGAACATGGTGGACTCGAAGCACTACGGAACCAAGAGCATGCTTGTTGACTGCATGACCAAGCCGCTAGAGAGGGAATTGCACTGGGCAGGCATTCATGGATTTGGCATGAGGAGTGCGGCAGAGGAAGGGTGAGCTCCAAGGCATCGATGGAAGTCAGTGAGCGAGAGATGCACAGAGGTGCAAGGGAGAGATTTGTTCAATGGTCTGCACCTTGTCTACTGGCTAGCTGGCTGGTTGCACAGAAAGACAAGGCATGGACTGCTCTATGGAGTATGTCCCCTTGGTCTGTTTTGAGATAGACTAGGAATGCACTGTCGATAATGGGTATGTTCATTGGAGATCATCATAAGAAACACAACATTTTGGCCTAGTTGGGACAGGCGGTGGAGCTCATCGGTCGCGAGCTCAAATTGTGCAACGTCCGCATTTTTCTTTGTGGCCCAAAATGGCACAGGAAGCTTCTTGGAAGTTTACTAGAGCCTGGCCTGAGGATGGGACTTGGAGGTCTTAGGGTGCGCCAAGTAGGAATGTAGGCTGAGGTTGGTTCATGTGGAGCCACTATGAGTAGAAACATTAGCAATGCTCTGCAAGTATAAAAGCCTGTGCCCTGCATGCATCCATTTACAGATCTTGCCCTTGAGACTCCTCACATAGTGTCCAACCAAGGGTAAACACTAAAGACCTTCATGCAGACTTTATGAGGTTGCAAACCAAACGGACCTAAAGTGTGGATTCCTTGTCGAGGGTAACGTGTTCTCTTGGTTGAAACACCAAGAGCGGTTGGCGGCCTTCCATATCGGGACCTGTTTTATAGATCATTGCTATCCGGCGCATTGACACTCGGAAGGTCACTGTGCTCATCACCTTGAGATTACTTCTCCAATCATCCAACATCACACAACTGTTGTACATTGGTTGCTGAGAGCTAAAAATCTTGCATATGAATGATGAGCACTTGAGTAGCAAGTGTTTGTGCCATCACTAGATTTTCTAGCACCCAATGCAACACCATGCACATTGTGTGATGCTGGAGATTGCATGGACGCTAGACAATCTGACAGTGGCAATAATTCTTGATACGCAAGTGCTCAAAATTGAGATGCAAGATCTCGACCTCTCAAAAATTTAATGCCAGCGGGATTTGATCTGTGGGCATATATGGATAACCTAAACCTGCAGCTTGGGTTCTCTGGGTGACCAGACTGAAAACTCAAAACAACCGGTTTTCTGGTTAGTTATAGCGACACAACAAGGGAAAAACAGGTGGCACATTCCAGCTATATTACGGCAAATAATGCATTTCTAATGACGCGTAAGTGTGGACATGCCCACTTGCTAGTACAAGTGTTCCCCCACAAGAAGTTCACCATTAACCAGGGGAAGTACAAGACAGCAGTCAGCGACATGACCCCAACAAGCACTTATAGCACAACAGCCCTAATGCCCACAACCCTGAGCACCTCCCAAGAGCCAGTCCAAACACCATACACATTGTATGTGGCATACAAC
Source organism: Penium margaritaceum (assembly GCA_023375785.1). Taxonomy (NCBI): domain Eukaryota; kingdom Viridiplantae; phylum Streptophyta; class Zygnematophyceae; order Desmidiales; family Peniaceae; genus Penium; species Penium margaritaceum. The sequence continues at coordinate 136,812 of SZWC01003194.1, forward strand.
AACAAGATCAGGTGACGATGCAGAGACATATGATATGAGGAATATGTCAAGAAACTATTCATGCATAGGCAGCATGTGCAATGTGGTCACATGTGTGCCATGTTGTCCAGGCCAAGTAAAAGTCAATGCTAATGGTATGCAGCATTTTTCAAAGTTGAAGGGGATGGGGCAAGAGGACATCATGCAATTTACTGGTGTGGCAAACAAGTACCTCACCGAAGGAACAAGAGTGCGTGCAGAACGGAGGAGGAAAGTTTAGGAAGAGGGGGCTACAACGAGCGGCAGTGGAACTGTGGCCACGGATGCGGACACAAAGGAGGTACCTTCCTGGTAGGTAAACCCATATGGGGAGGGGACCGCAGGTGGAGAGACAGGATGGGACTAGGACCAAGTGGAGTTGGAGGAGTACAATATCAGACGTAAAAAAAGCCCCCGAGGTTAGATCCAGTGTAATGGTGGAAGATGGAGACACTGACAATTGACTGCCCTGGTCTCGGACATCTTGCTCTCAACATTGGCGTAGTGCCGGCATCATCTGCATCATGCAAACGGGTGTCCAGCCAAGTAAGGAGGTGATTGGTGATCACTGCCACTGCCTGTCCTGCCACGTGCTGAGGGTGCTCATGACCCTAAAGTTGTGGTAACCAATCTTCCGTGTTGGATACAAGGGTGACGGGGGTGATCCACCAGGGGTGATACAGGTGCCGTCTTGAGCATTGACACCGGTAATTGTTTTTGCATCGAGATGTAGTGATCCTGGCCATAGGGCCTTGCCCAAAAACCCACAGACGTTTCTTGTGTGCTGATAGCAGCTGCGTGAAGGACAGTGGCATCCCCCCCACCTACTTCATGTTGTAGCGGTCCTGGCCATAGGACCTTGCCCAAGAACCGAGTCATTGGTGTTGCTTTACATAGTTTTACGGTGGTGTACAGGACTATGGCATCCTCCCCACCACTACACGCTTTTTCAATGCACCGCCCCCTCTCCACAATGTATTTAGAATCCCTCACATCCTCCCTCCCTCTCTGTCAACCGCCTTCCCTCCATCCGTCCCTCACTCTCCCAATTCTTCCTTCATCTCTTTCTTTGTTAATCTCCCTTGCACCCTCCCTTTCTCCATCCTTCTCTATCCCCATCTCTGTGCATACCACAATCCCTCCCCCCCTTCCTTCCGCTCCCCCCTACCTCCCCCCCTCCCTCCCTCCCCCTTCCGTCCCTCCATCCCTCCCTCCCTCCTCCTCCCCCTCCCCCTTGTCCCCTCCATCTCTGCCTCCCCCCCTCCCTCCCTCCATCTCTCCCTCCCCCCTTCCCTGCCTGCCCCTTCCTCAAGGGATGGGCGAGCGGCAAATTTTATTTCGGCCAGTTCGGATGAGGCCCCACCTCTCTCTCTCTCTCAAACACACACACACACAAAAACACATACAAACACACACAAACACACACACAAACAAAAAAACACACATTACCCCTCCCTTCCTCCCTTTCTCCCAGCTTACTGTCCTCATTCCCTCCCTCCCTATGTTTTCCCCAATTCCTCTGTCCCTCCCTGCCTTCCCCTCACCCCTCTTCTCTCTTTCTTTGTCATTGTTTCTCTCTTTCCTAAGCATAATATTGTTTTCAATATCGATATTGGGATAGCGTTTAAGATGTCGTTCATATCAATGTTGATATCGATATTGCTATTGACCCTCCCAGGGTCTGATATCAATGTTGCAAAAAAGCAATTATACCAATATTCTGATATCCATGTCAATATCAATATTGAAAATACGATATCACCACCCTACTTGTCTCACAACCATCCTATTACCATGGAGTACAGTGTACTGTAAAGAGTACACTGTCCTCACAGCACTTGGTTCCTCTAGCATGCACCGTAGCATGGCCATCAGGGCAGCACAACGCTTGCGAGAACTCACCGTATCGACCCGAAAGAATGGCAAGCAGGCTGCGTGGGACAACGATGACAAAGACGCCTACGAGGTTGTGGAAACAGATCTTGTGGACAATATTGTGCCCAAGGAGGATGACAACCTTGACGTTTTGGACTCTGACTACGATGACGATTACAACGTACGTTGCTGTGGGAAGCGTGTGCACTGTGCCACCGAGAGGAAATAGACTGCCATCCCCTCCATTCTTGACTATGCTGTGCCATCACAAACGGCAGGTACATCACCGGTGATGACTGTACCAGCGCCCCCCTTGCCGCCCGCTGGTTTGATGCCGGCACTGCCCTTGGTGCTCGCATCCCCGCTGCCTGCATCTGCCATGGCTGCACCTGCGGTTACTACAGTTGCTTATGCGCCCAACGGATCAACGGTAGGGAAGAGCACATCTACGTAACCTGCTACTGA
>SZWC01003194.1:139211-151711 GCA_023375785.1 Penium margaritaceum
TTGCTGTGGGAAGCGTGTGCACTGTGCCACCGAGAGGAAATAGACTGCCATCCCCTCCATTCTTGACTATGCTGTGCCATCACAAACGGCAGGTACATCACCGGTGATGACTGTACCAGCGCCCCCCTTGCCGCCCGCTGGTTTGATGCCGGCACTGCCCTTGGTGCTCGCATCCCCGCTGCCTGCATCTGCCATGGCTGCACCTGCGGTTACTACAGTTGCTTATGCGCCCAACGGATCAACGGTAGGGAAGAGCACATCTACGTAACCTGCTACTGACGCGCCGTCTGCCATCGCCAGTGTTTCCCTACTGTTTATGGTGACAAAGGTGGTGGCGCCAACATCAGCCAATCTAGTAGCTGGCAGTCTAGCTCCCACCGCGAGTGTTGCGGGTGAAGAAAGTGCGGTGGCCAAAGCAAAACAAGAGCACAGTCCTGTCCACAAGATCTTTTTGGACGGCTCCACGGGCCACAAAAAGTGCACATTGTGTAACAAAGAGTACAAGAAAGATAATGGCAGCACATCAACTGTGGCGACGCACCTGGGAAAGAAGCACCCTAAGAAGTATGCGGAGTTGTTCCCCGGCGGCCGCATCGTGAACAAGGTTTCCACGGCTCATAGACATTGTGCTTTTGCCATTGGCTACATCTCGTAAGTCACAGTTGTTTCCCATGCTTGAATCCCTTGCCGTGGTCACCATGGTCCACTTTTGCCGTCGTCACTTGTACTAACAATGCGTCCGTTGTCGTCCAGGAACATCAACGCGCATTTCCGCACCAACACCGTCAACCTTGTTTGCACGGGCATGGTCTCTTTCCGTGTCATAGACCTACCGGAGATGCGGAAGCTTTTTATTGGGATGCGCCCGGACCTACGCACCCCTGAGCGGCACACAGTGAGCAACACCTAAACACGTTGTACCTCCAAGCCACGGAAATCGTGAAGGCACACCTTACCCCTGTGAAGGGCAAGGTGGCTTTCACCACGGTCGGGTGGACTGCTCCCAAACTTGAGCACTACATGTCACTTACCGTGCACTGGTTTGACAAGCGTTGGAAACTCCACTCCATGCTCCTTGACCTGAAGCATGTGCCAGGTTCATGCTCTGGAGAGGCCATCTCTGACGCGCGTGCTGACAACACTTAGGTGGACTGGGGTCTTGGTGGCAAGGTGGCAGGCAACACAGTCGGCAACGCAACCGCGAATAAGGCGGCAATGCGCAGAGTGGCAGAGCTGAAGCCCATGGACTTCAACAACCTTGTGTGGTTCAATTGTTTTTGTCACGGAATCAACCTCGGGGCTCAAGCTTTTCTTGCTGAGCCTGATGTGAGTGAGGTGGTTGAGAAGGGGTGTGAATTGGCAGTACTCGTGCGCGACTCGCATGATTTCCGTAAGAGGTGGCAGGAGCCCAAGGGTAGCAAGACGCTTGGCCTCATGAACGACTGCCCCAAACGGTGGGGCAGTACTGTTGACATGGGATACCCCTTGCACTGAGTGTCGTTGATTGTACTCCCTGGTTAGACCACTGAGGAGTTGTCGAACACCTGATCTGACTTTAGATTTGGATTTCTTGGAGTTTTCCATCGAGGATCGACCTTTTAATTGCTCGATTTGAGTGAGTATTCAGATTATTAGCCTAGCCCATAAATTAGGTGCCGGGTGGGTGGAATCTGGTACCTGTCATGGGTAGCGGGATAATCCACCGCCAGTGATCCGAGTTTGTTCGTAATGGGCTCTTAATACACCAGGGGCATGAATGAGGTACCCATAAGGACCTCCATGACCAGGATTAACTTCTTCTTGACTTGTGGGCGAGGAAAGACGCTTCGACGAGTCATCGTCCAAGCGCCACCCGTTGCCTAGAGTGCAAGGTTAGGTGGGCAGCTCCACCAAGGGTTATTTTAACAGCCGTAGCAAGAACTCTACTACTCCGTTTTGGGCATACTTGGATGTGTTAGAAAGCTTCAATCACACACTACAAGGATCTGATGTAATCTCAATATGATAATTAATGAAATCGTGTTTCAATTCAGTTCTACTGAATGCGACGTGTTTTGTCCACTCTTTCCCGTGATCCTTGTGCTCCATACTCTTCATCAAAGGTGTTCATTGGCTGTCCAAACATTGGTAGCGTGCTTCAGAGAGAGCTAGGCATCCCTCAGGGTGCCTCCATACCCACTAGGGCCAACAAAGGTTTATGGGCCCACGTGCCTAGAAGGACCCTAGCTCCTCATCTTTCATGCTACCGCCATGCGCCATGGCAATAACAGAGGAAGAGAGCATCATTGCCGTCTCCAAGTTTGATGGGAATGGCTTCCCTTTGTGGAGGTGGTAGTTTGAGGTCTACCTCCATGACCAAGGCCTGCTTGAGCTGGTCAACGGTGAAGAGACTACCCCTCCGGATACCGCGACACTGGAGGAAGTGGAGAAGTACAAGAAGCGCACTAAGAAGCCTCTTGATTGTTGGTGTTAGCACTAGCTCCGTAGCACGGCGCATTGCTTCAAGGATGCACAGAGGTCGCGGAGGCCTTGAAGAAACTTTGCACCATCTACCAGTCCACCAACCTTTCTAACCAGGTCTTTGTCTTCAAGAGGCTTGTCACCCTCCAAGCCAACGAAGGCGACCACATCAAGGAGATCCTGCAGCATATTGAGTCCCTTACTGCCGAGTACGTAGCCACCGGATGGAAGGTTGACCTTCAACTGCAAGCCATGATCCTCCTTCTATCCTTGCTGGACAATTAGAGTCCCATGATCACTGTTGTAGGCGGCTGGTCTGCCAATCTGCTGAATTACTCGACGGTGGTTGAGTACGTCCGCAACGAATGGATGCGGTGTGCTAGGGGAGCGGGGCAACGTCAAGTTCCGCCTATGCCATCTGCCCCCAAGGTGGAGGGGTAGGCAAGAAGGGGAAGGGTTCCAAGTAGGGCACCAAGAGGTGAAATCAAGGGGGAGTGCAACAACTGTGGCAAACAGGGTTACTATGCACAAGATTGCCCCAACAAGAAGTCGGACCCGCCCCAGAACGGCGGAAATAAGGACACCCAAGCCATGATTGCCAGGGAGTCTACCGACTTAATAGATCCGGAAGTCACACCGATTGACTCTGGATGAGGCCGCCACACACAATGCAACCGGGTGGCATTTTTTACCTACGGCGCCACCGAGCGGCGCATGACAGTGGCCAAGAACAAAACGGAGCTGGCCGCGGGCGAAGGCAATGTTCACACGGAGTTGGTGGTGACCGGGAAAGTCGTTACGTGCACCACCTATGATGTGCTCCACATGCCCAACTTTAGGGCAAACCCGCTGTTAGTGAGCTCCCTTACCGACAAGGGGCTCAAGGTACTCTTCAACAAGGAGGCCATCATCCAGAAAGAGGGGGATGGCAAGGTGATTGCACGTGGTAGGAGGGAGGAGGACCTGTACCTTCTTTGTACCAAGGTTCTTGCAGATGTAGTGAGGACTGATGCCGTCAACCTCGTGACAAAGGATGACAGAAATCTGGACCTATGGCACCGCTGCGTATGTCACATCGCTCCCTTAAATGTGAGGGACATGGTGAAGAAGGAAGTGGTGCGAGGTGTTGAGGTCAAGGGCCTCGATGCAGCCAAGAATGCCGTGTGCAAGCCATGCGTGGTGGTGCAAGGTGACATGGCAGCTGTTTGATGGCAAAAGGACGCATGCATCGGCGAAATTGGATGTGGTGCACACGGATGTGTGTGGACCGTTTGAGCCCTCCATTGGTAGGGTGCACTACTTTGTCACCTTCATTGATAACCACAGCCACAAGCTCTACCTCTACATCATCAAGAGGAAGAGCGATGTCTTGTTATGCATGCGGGAATTTGTGGCGCCTGTGGAGTCGCAAATGGAGTTGAAGGTGAAGGAGTTCCGGAGCAACAACGGTGGCAAGTACAAGGACTGCTTGGCATGGATGAAGAGCAAGGGGTTCTTGTGGAAAAAAAACTACACCACACTCTCCGGAGCAGACCGGCATTGCCAAGAAGGCAAACCGCACCGACATCAACATGGACCGGTCCATGTTGAGCAATGCCGGCTTCGCGTATCAGTACTTGGGCAATGCGGCACGGACAGCGGCGTACATCATGAAGCTAACGCTGACAAAGCCGCTGAAAGACACGGAGTCCAAGGTGTGGAAGACACCACAAGAAGTGCAAAGCGGGAGCAAGCCAACTATGCCACACCTCTGCACGTTTGTTATGTTGTAGATGCTGTTGTGCAGGCATTGGATGGACGAGGCAGGCTGGACCTACAGACTTGCCGGTGCATCTTTTTTGGGTACAAGAGTGGGAGCAAGGCGTACCGGCTCTTCGACCCGCGGAGGTAGCAGATCGTGAAGAGTCACGATGTCACATTTGATGAGGACAGTCGTTGGACGGACACGGACACGGGTTTCTCCAAGCGGGTGGAGTGGCTGCCACTCCTCAAGGGGGAGACGTTGGAGGACGTAAATGAGGGTGACGTCCCATCAGCTACAGCTGACGAGAACCATCTGGTTGATGTTGGAGCGGATGAATTGCATTCAGCCAAGTCGTACAATGAGTCCAAAGCGCCGGTAACAGTGGAGCTGAACGAGGAGGTGGTGAGTGAGCTCGCATCTCCACGGTGCTTGAGAGAGGGGGAGCAGGAAAGTGGTGCAAGCGGTGTCGCGAGAGGGCAGTAGCAGCAGCAACAACCTCAAGAGCAGCAGCCACAGAGAAGCGGACGCGCAAGGAGGACGACAAAATGGTATGATGCCGCGGAGGGCACTTAGACTAGGTTTGCTCAAGCGTTCTTTGCGCAAGAGGAGCCCACGACCGTCAAGGAGGCATTGTAGTAGAAGGATGGGGCTGAATGGAAGGGAGCCATAAAATCTGAACTCGCCTCCCACGGAGAGAACAGCACTTGGCAGCTGATTCACATACGGAAGGGTGCAAAAATCATCGGCTCCAAGTGCATCTTCAAGAAGACGCTCACCAAAGAGGGGAAGGTGGAGCGGTACAAGGCGCGGCTGGTGGCCAAGGGATATGCCCAACGAAAGGGTGAACACTGCAAAGAAACCTTCCCACCGGTAACAAAGTATGCTTCCATCCGCTCCATCCTCTTGGTGGCGGCGGCGCGGGACTACGAAGTTGACCAAATGGATGTGAAAACCGCATTTTTCAACGGCGACCTGGACAAAGCGGTCCTCATGGAGGTGTCGCAGGGGGTGGACGCGCCGCCAGGAAAGGTGTGCCGGCTTCAGAAGGCACTCTACAGATTGAAGCAAGCGCCACTCATGTGGTATCTCAAAATGGACGGCTTCATGGCTGATCTTGGCTCGAATCCATGCGAAGCGGATCAAAGCGTGTATGTGCGGAAGTAGCCTGGGTTGCACCAGATTGTGGTCCTTTACGTGGATGACCTTATCCTCGCGTCATTGGAAATGGAGGAATTGGTGAACCTCAAGCGGCAGCTGGGCGGTCGGTTCAAAATGGGCGAGCTTGAGTCTTACCTCGGCGTCGCCATCAAGATGGACCGCAGGGCACACACGCTTGAGATGAGGCAGACAAAGTATGTACAAGAGGTACTCCGCCGCTACAACATGGAGGAGTGCAACCCCATCACACCCATGACCACCACATGTGAGCTAAGCTTAAGCATGGGGCCGAGCATGGATGAGGAGAAGGAGGAGATGGCAGGTGTGCCATACCAGTCCGCTGCGGGGAGCATCATGTACGCAATGGTGGCAACGCGGCCTGACCTGGCCTTCACGGAGGGCCAAGTGAGTTGCTACGTAGCTGACCCCGGCCCGGGCATTGGCAAGCAGTGAAGTGCATCTTCCGCTACCTCAAGGCGACAAAACAGTCGCGGCTCGTGTTTTGAGGGAGAGCACATGGCGACTCCCTTGAGTTGGTGAGCTACTCAGATGCCGACTGGGCTGGTGATGTGGATGATGAAAAGTCAACGTTGGGGTAGGTGTTTGTGCTTGGTGGTGCAATAATTTCATGGACAAGCAAGAAGCAGGACTGCGTGGCGCTGTCCAGCACCAAAGCGGAGTACATCGCACTCGCGGAAGTTACAAAGAAGGCAGTGTGGCTGGGTTTGCTGCTCAAGGAGACTGGCATGTCGCAAAAGAAGCCAACGGTTCTGAATTTGAACAACATGACTGCCATCATCCTAACCCAAAACCCGGTGCTGCACAAGAGGACCAGGCACATCAAGATCCGGCATTACTACGCATGGGACTCGATGACGAAGGGAGATGCAGCTATTGTGCATGGTAGCACTAAGCGCATGCTTGTCGACGCCATGACCAAGGCACAGCCCAGGGAGAGGCACGAAGCAAGCTGCATGGAGCTTGGTTTGCGCTATGAGGTTTAAGAATGCTACAGATTCCAAGGACAAGGCATCAAGGCTACGGCGCAAGGGGAAGATTGTTGACATGGGATACCCCTTGCCATGAGTGCCGTTGATTGTACTCCCTGGCTAGACCACTGAGGAGTCGTCAAACACCTGATCTCTCTTTAGATTTGGATTCCTTGGATTGTTGCATGCATGATGGAGCTTTGCATTGCTCAATTTGAGTGAGTATTCAGAAAGTTAGCCTAGTTAAACAATCGGGTGTTGGGCAGGTGGAATCCGGTACCGGCCATGGGTGGCGGGATAGTCCATAGTCAGTCATCCCAGTTCGTTCCTAATGAGCTCCAAATACACAAGGGGCATGAATGAGGTACCCATAACAACCTCCTTGACCAGGATGAGCTTCTCCTTGACTTGTGGGCGAGGAAAGGCGCTTCGACGGGTCATCGTCGAAGCGCCTCCTGTTGCGTAGAGTGCAAGGCCAGGTGGGCGGTTCCACCAAGGGTTACTTCGACGGCCGTAGCAGGGGCTTCACTGCTCTGTTTTGGGTGTCCTTGGATGTGTTGAATAGCGTAGATCACAGGCGATAAGCATGTGATGTAATCTCAATATTATAAATAACAAAAACGTGTTTTGATTCAGTTCTACTAAATGCAATGTGTTTTTCCCACTCTTGCCCGTGATCCTTGTTCTCCACACTCTTCACCAAAGGTGTCCATTGGCTGTCCAGGCATTGGTAGCACGCTTCAGAGAGAGTTAGGCATCCTTGAGGGTGCCTCCACACCCACTAGAGCCAACAAGTATGAAGAAGATGCTGAACGCACTGGTGAAGGACAAGGGCGTGGGGATCTGGTTCATTGAGGACCACAGTGGGGTCCGTGAGGATGGGGGGGGCGCAAAACTACGGCTGAGCAGTGCAGGCGGGGACATGTTGGGAGTTGTGGTGCAAGCCTTGGAGGCTTTCACAAAGCTGTAGCGTTGGGTCGTGGATGACTCTTACAGTACCCTCAGCTGGAGTGCATAATGGTGTTGAAGTGATGCTCCTCACCATGGCAAGAGTGACTCCAAAAAGGAACACCAAAAAGACAAGCCGTAGTGGCTTAGTGGTTAATGGTATCCACCTATAGACGCATGGGTCCGGGTTCAAGTCCCAGAAGACGAATATCTGTCCTGCCTCAAGGGAGGTAGAAAATAGATGCCAGGAAGCTAGCTCAACCTCTAGAGTTCCTCTTTAAGTTTCTAGAAGGCCAGGAGGGGGTCCAGGAAGGTTGCACACCTTCTACAAGATGTGACTTGTACTACAAGGCATCTAGAAGTTTCTAAGTCTTTTGGACACATTCCCTCCTTCTAGAAGCAAGCTGAGGAATCTAGGAAGGGGCAGAAGATTATAGAGGAAGGAAGGGATGCCTTCGTAGGTGGGAAAATGATAACATACAAAGGGCCCCTCTAGGAGCCAGAGGAACTGCTAGGAAGCTCCAAATCTGGCATGCTTTGGTGTTCTGGAAAGCTGAAATCAGTGGCTATAAAATGCCACTACTTATGAGCCTTGATAAAGATGTTTATTCCCATTCAATAAAGGCCAAAACTATTGCCTCACTCTCTGACCAGTTTTTTGCCATCCTTGGAACGAGTTGCCTCCACAGTTTCAGTCTCTCGAAAAACAGTTGGTGGTGTGAACCAGCCATTGCTAGGGACCCTCCAGGGTGCACACTCACCCTCAGGCAAACAAAGGGTTATTGGGCCATGCCTCTAAGGGGTTCAAAGCCAGCTTGATTTCAACCTTCCAACAGCAAGACATGGCAACCAGCGAGAGAAAGAGCATTCGGGCTTCCCTTAAGTTTGATGGGACAGGCTTTGCCTTGTGGAGGTGGCAGATTGAGGTCTTCCTGGACAACAAGGGACTTCTTGAGCTTGGAAAAGGTGATGAGACTGTTGCACCAGAGACTCCAACGCATGAAGTGAAGGAGGCATACAAGAAGCGCAGAAAAAAAGGAGTTAGCTCTCCTTGTGTCCGTGTTATGCCAACCACAACTTGGGCACATCCAAGGATGGATCTTGGCCGTAGACGCATGGTTAAAACTGTGCTCCATCTACCAGTCAAGCAACTTTGCTTATTTGCTCTTCATCTTCAAACAGCTTGTCACCCTTCGAGCCAACGAATGCAAAAACGTCATGGAGATCATGTAGCAGATTGAGTTGCTCTCAGCGGAGTGCGTGGCCACTGGTTGGAAGGTTGACTCTGAGTTGCAAGCTATGATCCTTCTTCTGGCCTTGCCAAAATGCTGGAGTCCCATGATCATAGTCGCTCGTGGCTGGCCTTCCGACAAGCTCAAGTACCCGAAGGTTGCTCAGTACGTGCGCAATGAGTGGATGGAACGTGGCGGTCGAGAGAGTGCAGCGGCATCAAGTCGAGCTTACACGGTTCATCCTCAAAGTGGAGGCCGAGGTGACAAGTGGAGGGGTGCAAAACAGGGCACCAAGAAGGATGACAAGAAGGGGGATTCCTTCAATTGCGGCAAGGAGGGTCACTACATGCGCAACTGTCCCAAGAAGAAAATTGATCGGTCGTAGTGGGATGAGAAGAGAGATGAGCACGCCCTTATGGCGTACAACTCCACCAACTTGAAGAATCCGGGGGTTACTGTCATTGACTCCAAATCGGGCCGCCACACGTAATGCAAAAGGGCAGCATTTTTCACCTACGATGCCTTAGAGAGATGCATGACGGTGGCCAATGGAAAAACAGAGGTGGCTGCTGGTGAGGGTAACATCCGCATTGAGTCAATTGTGGATGGAAAACCTGTCACAAGCACAATCCACGATGTGTTACGTATGCCCAACGTTGGGACAAACCTACTCTCCATTAGCCGCCTTACCGACAAGGGACTTGAGGTGCTCTTCACAAAGAAGGAGGCCGTCATCCGCAAGGAGGACAAAGGTGAGGTGATTAGGCGTGCGAAGAGGGAGGACGGCTTGTACCTGCTACGCACAACGATCCTTAGGAACCGGGCGGGGTGCAATGCCGCCAATCTAGCAACGAAGGATGGAGGAGACCTAGACCTATGGTACTGCCGACTCTGCCACATTTCTCCATCGACAGTTAAGGAGATGGCTAAGAGGGAAGTGGTTCAGGGTCTCCAAATCAACGTCCTTGATGGAACCAAGGACACCTTGTGTGAGCCATGCATCATTGGCACATCAACACGGCAGCCCTTTGTGGCAAAGGGGACGCATGCATTGACAAAAGTGGCGGTGGCATACATAGGTGTGTGTGGACTGCTTGAGAGCTCCATCGGCAGAGCTCACTACTTCCTCACCTCCGTTGACGACCACAGCAAGAAACTGTACATCTACCCAATGACACAGAAGAGCATGGTCCTTGCATGCATGTAGGAGTTTGTGGAAGATGTGGAGCGGCAAAAAGAGTTGAAGGTGAAGGCGTTCCGGAGGGATAATGGCGGTGAATATGCGCGCTACCTTGGGTGGATGAAGAGCAAGGGGATTGAGTGGCAGAAAACAACTTCACACTCCCCATAACAAAATGGCATTGCTGAGAGAGCAAATCGCACAATTCTTAACATTGTGCTATTCATGTTGAGCGAGGCCGGGCTTACACATTGGTATTGGGCGGAGGCGGCAAGGACAACAGCGTACATCATGAATCTCATGCCAACCAGGCCGCTGACGGATTAGGAGAGCAAGGCGTGGAAGACGCCACAAGAGGTGTGGAGTGGGAAGAAGCCGGCGGTGGGTCATATACGCACGTTTGGTTATATTGCACATGCAATGGTGCAGGCACGTGAGGGACGGAGCGAGCTGGACCTGCGTACTCCCCGGTGTATTCTCCTTCAATATGAGAGCGAAAGCAAGGCGTACCGGCTCTTTGACCCAAGGAGGCAGCAGATTGTGCGGAGCTAGGATGTCACGTTTGACGAGAAAAGCTGTTTGACAGACAAGGAGGCAGGTCTCTCCAAGAGGGGGGAGTGGATGCCACTCCTTGAGGGGTAGACGCCGGTAGAAGTGAATGAGGGTGACATCCTAGCATCACCACCAACTAGAGAGCATTGGCTAAGGGATGGGCGAGCGGCAAATTTTATTTCGGCCAGTTCGGATGAGGAATCCGAAGCAGCGGAGATGGATGTGGAGGGGAGGAGCCGACCGATGTCTCCAAGGTCTCCAAGAGAGGGGGAAGAGGCACTTGGAGAGGATGGTGTTGAAAGGGGACATAAAAAAGAACAGTCGCCTCAAGAGCCCCGTATGAGCAGCCGTGTGCGAAGAAGGTCGAAAAGATACGATGCCGACAAGGGTATTTGGACTTGGTTCGCACAAGTCTTCTTCATGCGAGAGGAGCCTGAAGGACGCACTGGACAAGAAGGATGGGGCTGAGTGGAAGGGACCAATAAAATGCAAGCTCGCCTCCCATAAGGAGAAACGCTCCTCAGTTGCAGGTTGATCATGAACGAGTGCCATGGGTGATGCGCATGGGGGAGATTTTTGGAGCGATGCTCCTCACCATGGCAGGAGTGAATCCAAAAAAGAACACCAAAACGACAAGCCGTAGTGGCTTAGTGGTTAATGGTGTCCACCTATAGAGGCAGGGGCCCAGGTTCAAGTCCCACAAGATGAATTTCCGTCCTGCCTCAATTGAGGTGGAAAATAGATGCCAGGAAGCTATCTAAACCTCTAGAGTTTCTCTTTAAGTTTCTAGAAGGCCACGAGAGGGTCCAGGAAGGTGGCACACCTTCTAGAAGAGGTGACTTGTCCTACAAGACATCTAGAAGTGTCTAAGTCTTTTGGACATCTTCCTTCCTACTAGAAGCAAGCTGAGGAATCTAGGAAGGGGCAGAAGCTTCTAGAGGAAGGAAGGGATGCCTTCCTAGGTGGGAAAAGGACAGCCTACCAAGGGCCACTCTAAAGGCCATAGAATCTGCTAGGGAGCTCCAAAATCTGGCATGTTTTGGTGTTCTGGAAAACTGAAATCAGTGGCTATAAAATGCCACTGCTTGTGAGCCTTGCTGAAGGTGTTTATTACCAGTCAGTTGAGGCAAAAACTATTGCCTCTCTCTCTCAACAGTTTTCTGCCATCCTTTGAACCTGTTGCTTGCACAGTTTCAGTCTCTCCAAAAACAGTTGGTGGTGTAAACCAGGCAATGCTAGGGACCCTCAAGGGTGCACACTCACCCTCATGCCAACACATGGCACAGCCGGCTCATGGATGCATGTGGAACTCTTGTGGATGGTCGACTTGGTAGTGTGATGCTCATCGCGCGTGAGATCATGTTGTCTTACAATGTATAGACCAACAACCTCTGCACAGTGGGGACACTGTTGGACCCGCGATTCAAACATCGTTACTATGCAAACAACACATCGCCCGGCACAATGCGAGTTCATAATGTGAAGCAGAAGGTCCATTTCCTTCTTCAGCCCTACCTCGCTTGTGTGAGCTAAGGGACTGCTGCGGCCGCACCACCACTGACCTCTACCAAGAGTGCTGCTAGCAGCCGAAGCTCGCTCCGAATTGCGCTTGAGCGCTGTACACACACTACGCACCGCGTGGATGGAGACAAATCGGCCGCTTGGGAGCTGGAACCAAGCATTGGCATGTTAGATGACCCTATTACAGTGTGGCATTGCGTTGAGGACCGCTACCCTGCACGCTCTCTGGCGGTCCGTGACTTGCTGTGCATCCATGCAAGCAGTACGCCCTCGGAGCACGTCTTCCCTCAGGCCAGGAACTTCATGTATGCGAGCTGGCATTCTCTATCACAGGAAACTATTACTTCCCTTGTTTGCTTTTGTGGTTGGTGCAAGAAGCTACAGGAGCAAAGGTTCAATCCCAAACTCAGTGCTGCCGCGCAGCCCTGTGCATCAGCAATACCGCTGGTGTCCATGGCAGCGCTGGAGACGGCCTTGGAGACTGTCACACATTATGAGGGCCCTCCCATAGACGCAAGTGCTAGTGCTGACTCGTCCAACAATGCCCACTATGCTGAGTAGACTGCTGTATGTCATAGGTTGGCAAGGGACTATCCTCCCTTGCCTTAATGTGTGTATGAGGAGACAGTCCTCCCTCACCAAGTCTGGGAGAGTGCTATGTGCAGACTGTCCTGTGCATGTATGAAGAGTGTTGCAATGTTTCCTTCCTACACCCT
>SZWC01003194.1:154211-188774 GCA_023375785.1 Penium margaritaceum
CACACATGCTAACACGCATACGCACACACACACGCACACGCACATGCACACACATATGTACACCCACATGCACATGCTCATGGACACGCTCACTCATACGCAGAGGCACACGCATATGCACATGTACACACACACACACACACACACACATACACACTCACACACACATCCACACACGCATACAGACACACATGCACACAACACACACACACATGCACATGTACACACACATACCGGTACATACACACACACAAACACACACACACACAAACACACACACACACATAGACACACACACACACAATACACCACACACGCACAACACACACACACAGACACACAGACACACACGTACAAACACATACCACACACACACACACATACACACACACACTCACATCAACACACACATACACACACACCACACACACAAATACATCCACACTATCTCACACAGACACACACATACACAAATAGACAAACACACATACACACACAGACACAAACACAAACACACGCATACACGCACACATACACACACACAAACAAAACACACACACACACGTACACACACACAGGAGCACACATGCACATACACCCATTCACCCACCCACCCACACACATAGACACATAGACATACGTACACACACACACAAACACACACACACACACACAAACAAACACACACAAACACACGCACGCACACACATGCACACGCACAACCTTGGGCATGCCGTTGTGCATGCGCATGCGTACGTGCACCTTCATGCGCATGCTCACATGCACACGCACATGCACACACACACACACATACACACACACATATACACACACGCACATGCACACGGGCACGCACAGGCGCAAGCAGAGGCACATGCATAGGCACAGGCACATGCACAGGCACCTGCACAGGCACAGGCACCTGCACAGGCACACACACAGGCACAGGCACACAGACACACACACACACATGCACGTGCGTGCATGCTGACAAGGATATGCATATGCACACACACACATACACACACACAAGAATACGCACATGCACACGCACACGCACACATACATGCACATGCACATGCACATGCACATGCACATGCACATGCACACGCACACTCATACGCACATGCCCAAGCACACGTACACACATATGCACATACACACTCACACATACACGCACATGCACATGCACACACACACACACACACAAACACATGCACAGGCACACACACACACACACGCACATAGACACATACAAACATACACACACTCACACTCACACACACACATACAAACACATACACACACAAGCAGAAAATTGCACACATGTATGCGTATGCGCACACACACACACACACACGCACACACACACACGCACAAGAAACACACACACACATACACAGAGACACCCACGTACTCATACACACACACACACACAATACACTCACACACACACACACACATAGCATGAAGCACCTCATCGTGGAGCCTCAAGCTTCGTGTAAGACGAGGTCAGGCCTTGGAGTGCATAGAAAGCTGCATCACTGAGACAATACCAACATTGCCCAATGTTGCGCGAGCCGAGGCTGAAGGACATGCTAAGAGTGAGACGCTGTACTGCTAGCATGCACAACATAGGTTTCTCTTGCACACTACACTCTAATCAAGTCAATGTGTGTGTATTGATCCCATCCCCCTCTCCTCATGCCCATCGTGCCACTCCACCTCATTCACCGTGCTGTGCATACCACTCCCCCGCAACCCCCGCACCCCCCTGCACCGATGGTCTTGCTTGCTTCCTTGGCTGCCCACATTGCCGCAGCCAGCTTCCCCTCTAGTGCTCTATTGTTCCCGGCTGCCGTGCTGCTTGCAGATGCCGCCTCAATAATCGTAACTCTGCTCCCTACGCCAATTACTTCAAGCTGTCCACCACTCTTTGCATGCTGTTGCACCTCGTCTGCCCTCAGCACATACGGGCCCTGCACGTTGTCAAAGTGGGTGTGCGACCGCCCAGCGGACTCGTAACGGATGGCATCAGAAGCCAAGGAGCCAAAACAGTCAAGGTCATTGCACGGATCCATTATGACAGCTGCGGCCCAAGGAAATTCAGATATGAAGCTGCTCTTCAAAGTGTACTTGGTGACCTGCTCCGCTGCCAACTTCAAGGCCTCCTGAATTGTTGCTGACACAATCTCTTTGTCCATGTATGCGTTCATCTACGCCAACAGTGTATGATAGGCTGGAAGCACCTTGTCCACACTCCTGTACCTTTTTGCCTAAGGTTGTTTAAAGAGTTTACCCGAGTTGAACTCTAGTCTAACCCACCCAAACGTACGAGTTAGAGTTTGAGCTCAAACTCGGGCCGCCCCCATGCGAGTTGATCTCTACTCGACTCGCCTGGCAGAGCTGAAACTCGGACTCTAACTCTAACTCTAATGCTGGTCGAAGGCGACTCGAGTCCGAGTTTGGCGCCCTGAGTTAGAGTTCAACTCAAACTCGGAGCGCACTTTAAGGCAAAGGGCAAGGCGAGTTTGAGGCAAGTTCAACTCTGAATTCTTAAACTGTGACTGGGGTGCGGTGGGGGGGGGGGGAGGGAGAAGGGTGGAGTGAGGAGGTGAAGGGGGGGGGGGGGGGGGGGGGGGGGGGGGGGAGGGAGAAGGGTGGAGTGAGGAGGTGAAGGGGGGGGGGGGGGGGGGGGGGGGGGGGGGGAGGGAGGGAGGAGGGGCGAGTTAGAGTCTGAGTCCAGCATTCTGAACTCGGAGCACTCCACGTGGTGCAAGTCAGAGTTCATACTCTAAAAACTCAGACTGACTTGACTCAACTCGACTCGTGACCTGGGTCCCAAACTCTAACTCTGACTCATACCCTCTGAGTTGAACTCTAACTCGGGCACTCTTAGTTAGAGTTGAGCTCGGATTGGCAAGTTACAGTCCAGTATGCTAAACTGAACTCACTCTGGGTATGACATTAACAACCTTGTTTTTGCCTCCATAGCCGCCGTCATCTTGGCAAGAGGAGCTAGGATCTTCAACAGCCACTCCAGATGCACTACGTTGTCAGCCTCTAGTGCGAACGACCGCATAGCCGACTCTGACCATCCTTTTATGAAGTGTGCCTGTCTCTCCTTCCTCTACTCAAAGGCGTGCAACATTCAGTATTTTCTGCTTAGCGGGTCGTCACATCCTCCAAAAGCT
Organism: Penium margaritaceum; assembly: GCA_023375785.1. Taxonomy (NCBI): domain Eukaryota; kingdom Viridiplantae; phylum Streptophyta; class Zygnematophyceae; order Desmidiales; family Peniaceae; genus Penium; species Penium margaritaceum. The sequence continues at coordinate 157,406 of SZWC01003194.1, forward strand.
TCTGTACGACCCCTTTGCTGAGGTTGCGCTAAAAGGCAATTAGTTTGGGAGAGTTGTGGAGGGTTTGCACACTTTTCCTCTGCCAGCACCTACTTCTCTATTTCACTGCGTTTCTCTCTCTCCTTTGGACACTACCACGGCCTGTTGGAATTTTGTGGCACATCCTCCCCAAACACTGTCCAACCCCTGCTTCTACAAGCGTGATTGTTGTGTCTTGCTCACCACTCTCTTCAGGCCTGCCCCTCTTTGTCTGCACAGCCCACACTTGGTCTTTTCCCACCAATGCCTTTGCCAATGCTGTACGCACCTTGGCAGAAGTAAGCATCACTCATATCCCTCGCTGCTCTACCTCAGGTTCAAGTTCCATGGCCAAAGTTGCCGCGGCTGCCGCTTCATCTCCCACGCTGCCTTGTCTTGTGTGCTCTCTCCTCCCAATCCTTTGTTACCTGGATCATCCTATCCATCGTCGCCTCCCTTATCCTTGGTATCTCTCGAACGCTCCTCCTCAGCTGTCATATTTAGGGGTGGTAGTTTTATTTCAATTTGATTGAATCGAATGAAAAATTGTACAAATTTCCTGTTTTGATTTCTTTTAATCAATCAAAGACCATGCATTTGATCACGTATCAAATTGGTTGAGGTGCCTCACCCCAAAAATCATAATCAGATTGCAGATCACGTCTAAATTTGGTTTAATTATTACCTTGGGGGTTTTTCTCCTTGGGCTGTCCATATCTATGTTTTGAGGCGTCTCATTTTGATTAAAAGATCGAAGTCATTGCTTTTCACAATTGCAATGATGGTTTTTTTGCGCACGTGGGGAATCAAAATTAAATTCCCAATTAAATTGATGCATTTGATATAGTCAAGTGCGATCCAAATTGCAGTGTGATGAATCGAAATTTTGATTAGATCCGATTTTTTGGCTCAGATGGAAGAATGGAACTACAGGCCCTAGTCATCTTTTTCCTCGCCTCTACGCTGGTGGCGCTGCGTAAAGAGTGTAAAGGTGCGTAATTTATCATAAAAGACTGTCCATGACCCTAGCACACACTCTTCCATCTCTGTAGTGATGTCACACGCCAACTATGGCCGTAGGCTGTAGGTTTGTCCACAAGTCAATAGCATGTAAGCATTCCTCACACAACTGCGCCTGAGCCACAAGAATGTCATAACACACATTCAAGTGCAACATCCTGGGGAAGTTCTCATCCTCCCACTCCTCCTCTGTCTTATCAGCATGCGTTTCTTCACCATCTTGTTCCTTGCTTCCCGCGCAGCCTTTGGCAAGATGGCAGCCTTCGACTGCAGAGCAGTTACTGCCTCACACAACTGACGTATTTGAAAGCTAGGCATGTTCTTTGCCATAATTGACACAACACACATCACCAGCCGCTGCTGTGCCTCACCCCAATCCCATTTTCCAACTCCTACTGCTGCTACTGCTGCCACCTTGTCGTCCCCCTCCTCCCCAACCTCATCACCATAGTATCCATACATCTAAGATATGGTTTGTGTCTACCTTTGCATGTGCTACTCTCTCATAACACGTGTTCTCTAAGGCCCAACTTTGCAGGACCTGTTCAGGAGCAGCCATGGCTAAGTAATCACCCTCTCCCGCCACCTCCTTGGCCAACACCCTCTCATTACGCTTCTTACGCTACATCACTGGATGCTAGGGTGACTTGAAAGACCCCGCACACCTCCTTGTTGCCCTTGTCATACGTCGGCTACTAGTGCTGCTACTGCCTTTGTTGGTGGTGGTGGTGGTACTGCTTTTGGAATTTCTTCTTCTTCTGCTCTGTTACCCTCAATATTGCACGTTGGTGTTTGAGGTTCCTTACTACAAAAGCAAGTAGGGAATCCTCTCTTGTTGCCGTGGTTGCTGCTGCAACTGCTGCTGCTATTGGTGGTGGTTCTCCTTATTGTTGCAATTGTGGCTGTTGCTCTTGCTGTCACTGCATTTGCTGCAATGGGTGCTAGTGCTACCCCTCTCTTTGCTTTGTAGTTTGCACAGGGGTGCCTGTAGTCGCATCGTCCTGGCTGAAAGCCCGGGAGCACCTTTTGACGGTCTGGTGTGATTGTGCTAGCAGTCCCTGCACACATTGCCATTCCCTGTTTGTCCTTTGCTTGCTTTTTTACATGAAAGCGTGAGAGAATTGCCCCGGTTGCCGTGTTAGGCCAGGTCACTTTGCCTCCCACAACCTTCTGCGACTAAGGTTGTTTCCGATGATGAACTTGGGTTGAGTTCTTTAATCAAACTTGACTCGAACTCAAACCTATGAGTCAAACTCAAAATTGTGAGTTCGGGTTAAGCTCAACCCGCCAAGTCCAAGTTACCCTCTGGGCGGATGAGTTGAATTCAATTCAACTCGGGTTTGCAGAGTCTGAGTTTCAACCCAAACTTGAAGCTTGAACTTTAAAATGGAAGTAAAACAGGCTAAAATAGTTTACACACAGCAACAGTAATTTCTTGTGCTTTTGACGTCGTTTGTAGACAAAACATGAACCTATACCACACTGAAATGAACTTGATCTTGGAAACTCAAACCTTGCGTGGGACTGTTTTTGCAGGTGTTTTTTTGTTGTTGCTGTGTTTTACTGAGCTTGACAGTTTTCACATGCTGCACGCCGCTGCATGCGTTGGTTTGCACCTACCTTCCAAATTTTGGTCGACCGGACTCTGTGCTCATTCCATTTCTGCCAAAGCTTTGGTGGTCAAAATATGAGAAATTAGTGAATTTTGGTTGTCTAGCTAAAATTGAGTAAAACATTTGACTTAAACTTTCTCACAAGTTTTCTTCATTTTCAGGATATATATGTTTTGAAATTTGAAATCGATTTGTTTATAAGGGAAAGGCCAAGCAGTGCCAATGTGTAAGACAGTTCCATCTACATAGTATACTACACAAAGCTGATGTTCACCTAATTAAGACATGATATCGCACTCTTAGAATGTGGAGAACTTGCAGTTGACGGACACAATACCGCTCGTCTCATAGTCATTGTCTTGCCCTTGACAAAGGCATTACCGGACTTGCCGTCTGCCATAATGGGACCGTGCAGGAGCACCAAGAACTTAGAGTACTCAATTGCCTTAGCGGACTGCTTTGCCATGTCGCGGTACTTCTTCCCAGCACGCCATGGATTGCGTCAGTCGTGGTGATGTTGTTGATGCCGATGTTGAAGTGTGCCTCGATGTTGTCGAGGTGTCGCAGCTTCGCGTGCGCGACGTGCATGCTCAGGGTCATGTCACCAGGCTGCGATTTTAAGGGCAAGAGGTTGACGTTGTATGGACCCTTCTGGGAGGTGGCAAGGAAGGAGAATGTCATCCGAATCATGGATACTATGTCCGCATTGTCCCCGACTGAAGGCACAGACACCGTTGAGCCGTCCACAGATACAGAAGGCAGAAACCCATCATTTCCAAGACTCCATACATTTGCCAGTGCGTGCCTCTTGGTACTGCGAGTGGCGCTTCGACTCCTCATCCTTCCATAGCAAGTCCACCTCCTTGATCCATACACGGATGCCATTGTGCCTTGCCGCCTGAACGTTGTTGTTGTTGTATTTGAAGAGGCACACGTTGATGTGTGGGCGCGCGTTAGGGCTTAGGCAGAAGCTCTTGTCCAGCTTGCCGTTGAAGTCAAAGCGGGTGCCCTGTGCGACCACAAAATGCAAGTTGTCGTTCACGCCGGTGTTGTCGTTGCAAATGGTGCCCACCCAGCTAGGCATGTATGTCGGGCTAAATGCATCGCCCTTCTCCACGTGCAAATTGTGCGTGCCACTTGGCGGCGTGCCGTGGCCCGTTGGGTTGTCTGCCCTATTTGGACCGCCTTCTAGGAGGTAGCAATAGGTTCCCTTCTTGAAGCCTGATGGGTTGGGGCGACCGAAGGTGCTGTCCCACTTGAAGTACTAGTACATCCATTACCTTGCCATCTTGCGGCACTCGTTGCAACACGCGCCAAAGCTACGCACTCTCAAGTACTTCACCACGTCGCCCATGGTAGAGAAGCTCTAGTAGTTGATGCTCGGGCCGCCATTTATGCGTAGGAACTTTGACTTCTGTTTGCTCATGTAGCGCTTGTTGTAAATGCCAAACCAGTAGTCGAGGTGTGTGTTCCACGCAGACACCTTGTCCTTCTTGAAACCATGGTATTGAAACATAGGCAGCACATTGTGGAGGCTGCTCGAGAAGGTCTTGGGGCAACTGTAAGGTGGCACGGCACATGCGTTCAACGCCACAACGGCAGATAGGGCCACAACGGCTACAAAGGCAAGAAGGCAGGCCATGACAATGTCTTATTACAGGCCTTATGAGGAATGCTTTTTGAAAGAACAGTCATGATAGGGAGAAGTGATGGAAGTGCACCACACATGGGTATGAGCAAGTCATAGGAGCAAAACATGGGAAATAAACTCTGGACAAATGTTGAAAAAAACAACTTTAGACATACTCTTCCGGAGACATTGCTAGTCCCCTAGCTCAAAACCCTACATAAGAAGATCACCTTCAACCTCAAGAGACAAACAACCAAAGACCTCCAAATCAACAACATCACCGTCAACAACTTTGTGCTCTTCTTCTTCATCCATGTTTGTTACCTTTTCCTTCTGCTTGTCCTTGTCTTCCGTCCTGCGACATGGTTGTCTGCTCATTAGAGCTTGACACACCCTGACTACTGGCCGCGGCCACTGATTCTATGGCTATAGCAGCTCCTGCCACTGCACCTGCCGCTGTACCTACCTCTGCACCCGCCACTGCTCTTCGCGGTTCATTGTCCTAGGTGACTGGTCCTGCCCTTGTCCGTCGAACGCCAGCCAGCACAGGTGGGTTTTTGCGGTCCTCCATCAGCTTGGATGCTTGTTTGTGTCTGCACGGCGCTTGTCAATAAGGGTGCACATAGCTTCCAAGAACCGCGGTTCCGGAACCGCGGTTCCGGTTCTGAACCGGAACCGCGGTTCCTGTTCCAATATTGTGGAGCCGTCCAGGAACCGCGGTTCCTGACCCATGTATATGGAGGGGATAATGAGTGGGTATGGGTGGGTTTTAGGGCTTTCTTTGCTCATATCGCAGCCTTGGAGGCCATGTGAACACTCCAATCATGTACCTATATACAATAGAGAAGTGTTGACTGACTTTTTAACTGTTTTTGTTAAAGAAAACATGCAGGTTTAGTGCCGATCATGCTTAATATTCCTTGGGTACAAGGGGACCTTCTCTGGAACCGTGACCAGAACCGCGGTTCCATGAGAACCGCAGTACCAGAACCGGAACCGCGGTTCCGGTTCCGAGCTGGAACCGGAACCGCGGTTCCGGTTCCATTCTCAAAACCGCGGTTCCGGTTCCATTCTCAAAACCGCGGTTCCGTACCAGTGTGCAGCCTTACTTGTCAAGTAGCTCATTATAACACTGTGCAGGTTTGCGGTTGACCATACTCCATGCCAGCTTAGCCATGCGCTCAAGATTGAAGGGAACCCTTTTTTTGCGTTGCAGTTTGCCAAACACACTCCATTGGCGCTCACAGTCAGACGCACTCACGGCCTACGGCAGCAAGCACAATGCCCACCTCTTTCGCTCTTTTGCATCCTTGCCGTACATATTCCACCACTGTACTACCTCCATCTGGCCTGTCTTCAGGAGCCACTTGACGGCTAGCGTTCCAGGCACGGAGCCAAAGGAACCACGAAGCACCATGTACTCATCCATCAGTTGGTGGTGCAGCTCCTGATGCTTTACAAGGTCGGGCTAAAGCTGCTCAAAGAGAGAATGCCAGTCCCTCATGAGTTGAGGATTTTCCATGGCCTCTCCGATGAATGCATAGGTTACGAGCATTCCCACAAAGTGAAGGGGACTTTGCAGTCCATCAGAGCCATCTGGATTCACTCCATCCCACCTTCACTGAAGGCTTTCCGTGGCTGCCTTCACAAGAGTAGCCTTGCTGCGGAATGGCACCAGGCGGCCGAGGACCATGGTGTGCGTTGCCGACTGCTAGCTGGTGCCTGCCTATTGCTGCTTCTTTCGCCATGGCACACACAACATGCTTGCAACCCGCCTGGCTGCCTTACCAAGCAGTTTTCTCCGCGTATAGCCAAGGGACCAGCTCCTTTGTAGTGTCCACGCAGTGCATCATGGTGAAGATGGGTTCTAGGAGGGTGCGGACGGCATTGCAGCGTGCCAAGGGGGCATGGTCCAGGACATGCATCTGCACCTAGCGCCCTTCACCATCTTCTGTCAGTGGCAGGTTCACCTATTCATTGTTGGCCACAATCAAACTTAGATTATTCTCCATGGACATTGAGGAAGCGCTCAAGCATGATGAAGTTTCTGCCAAAGCCCGTCTTGCCCGGGCGGAGGAAATCAAGGTTGCTGAAAACCTGGCAAAAGATGCCGCCAATTGTGCGATGACCCTTGACAAAAACACAGATGCGGCTCACTGCCCCCAGCACCACAGCGCACCCCGGCATGCAACCCATGAGGTCCTTGGTGCATAGATCCAAACAGAGAGCGGCGCAGCGGCTCCCAATGATGTGGGGAATCTCTGGGCAAAAGATGCGGATGGCGGTCCAGGTGTTGCCTGCATTTTCTATAATGACTTGGAGCTACAGGCTCACCCTCTCAATCAATGTGCAGAGGAAATTGGCAATGTATTCCCTTGTTTTCCTGCTCACTTGGTCGCATTTGCCACGCATGAACACATACTCAGATTGCACTGTCCCTACAATGCACACGATGACCGAACGAACAAGTCTTTCCGTCGAGCCATCGCACTACATCGTCACTCCTGTCCAGGCCCACTCAGCATGCAGCTAACCCAGGAGCCTCTCGCTTTTCTCCCCCACCTTGTCTAGTCGCGGCACCCCCACACAATAGGCAGTCAGCGTGTCCATGCTGGACACTTGAACTCCATGATGGCCTAGAGGAAGGCGTTGACAGTGCGCTTATTGCCATGACGCAACGCAAGGCCCTCCTCGATCACCATCGTGGCGAGCATTTCAGCCAAGTTGGAGCACGCCACCTCGTCACAGAATTCTCCAATGCGGCACTGAGTGCTGTTACCTCAGCGTTATCCTAGAGGGTGTTCAGGACCTCAACGCCCCGGGACCAACCCGTCAAGCTGGTTGTCATCTGCCTCGTCGTCTTGAGCATTCTACGGCACGGCAGTTCTTTGCATGTTAGCTGCATGCTAAGATGTGCATGCAGAGATGTCAGATCTACACACAGTTTTGCAGTAGGTTGAGTAGACACTGACGAGAATGTGCTTGGCAAAGCGTGATACCCTGCAGACGACTTTGTGAGCGCAGTGCCTACATTGCTGCTTGCGCAAACCTTGAATCGGATGGAAGTCTGCACTGCAATCTGCATCAAGTGTGGGTGAGGAGGATGTCTGACGCAACAATTTGGTCATGGTGGCCAGCCCTGAGGGTCCCACACGGGGCAATGCTACACATCAAACTGTACGACAAGAACCTTTGTTGTGGTCGTGTGGATGGGCTGACGCATACAGCATGTCACACAAGCTACGCACCTGCATGAGGAAAACAATTATTCAGGTGAGCGTTACTACATAGAGTAGGGAAAGGTTTGACGTTGGTGGGGTAGAGAATACTCTGTAAATGGACACACTACACGTTCATCGATGATAAGGTGCTGATGTCATCTTTAGCAAAGGGGTTTTGGTGGACCTTAACCAGGTATTGGCTGTTTCGATGATTGAGGGAGGTGCAAAACGGTCTTTGCATCGTCCTTGGTTGGGCCTGGGTTAGGGTCTTGTGGGATGAACATTTGAGTAACTTTTTGAAAATTCTAACCCATGAAGACGAAATTTTTTGGCTTAAACAAAAGTTGGCCAACATTTTGGTCAGAAAAAGGGGACATTACCAGAATTTGGACCATAGGTTTGTACCCGCTTTTCCCTTTTGCACTTGGGCGAGTTTGAGTTCAAACTCGATCGGCCAAACCCGACTTGTACTCAAAACCCAGTCCCAGCGCGAGTCCGAGTTCGAGTTCATCCCTCTCTTGGCAAGTCGAGTCAAGTTCAACTATAAAAGGGTGGTTTGAGTTCTAGTACAAACTTGAACTCACACGTTTTCTTACTTCGAGTCGAGTAAGACTCAAGTTTACTTAGTGAACATGCGTATGCGTGACATTTGTTACTGATACAACCACTGCTGTTGCTCTGCTGTTATCAGTTTCTACAGCTATTATTTTGGTAGTTGCTGTTGAAGGAGAGTGTCCGCCTCTTCTTGGGTTTGCAACTTTTGCTACTGATGTTGCCTCATACTCTGCTGACCGCTCTTGGTATTGCAACCAAGAGATTGTATCACCCTGATAGCCAAGGTTGTTCACTTACCACTTCACAAGAATCACTTCCTTGCACTGTGTCCTTAGCACCTGGTCACTTTCGTGCGAGGAGCGAACTCCTGGGGCTTAGACCAAGCGACGCTTCTTTAGTGTCTACCTATGGTAGACAACTCTATTAGGAGTCTCAAAGGTAAGAATTGTACTCAATGATAAGCAACTGACAGATTCTTATAGTCCTAGAGCCAGCCTCTAGCCTAGGCGCGCAGTGGCTCCTTGGATGAGCCACTTTAGGGGCAATCTGGATAGCATCATCCCCCCAGCCTACATGGCACTCCCTGTGACCACCAAGTGGTTCCAGCAACCAAGAAGGACCTTGGAATGTTGTTAGATGTCACTTACAACCTTCCTGTCCCCCTTGTGGTCACAAATAAAATTAGTCTCTGGGCTGGTATTTGACCCAATGGCATCTCACTCCAGAGACTAACTCTGGAACGTCTAAGCAACAAGGAGTTGTCCTAGGTAGTGTTTCCTGGGTATTCTATCCAGATTATACCAAGGGGACTTGCTCCAAAGGAGTAGTGCATGCCTTGTCAATCTGGATCAGACTTAGGGGACTTACTCCAACGAGGCAGTGCATGCCTAGTCCGTCCGGTACCTGTCCAAATGTCAGCCATGGACAAGGACCATATCAAGTCAACAAACTCTCCCTTGCAGCTCTATCCACTAGCTATAAGACCTCTCCTCTCTCTAGCAATCTTGGCCTCAGTCTTCATCCGCTACATTGACCATACCAATGCCTCGAGCACCTGCAAAGTGTAATTTGCTGTCTAGCACCTTTGTCATGCAGTCTTCGAGCATCTTCTTGGTCTCCATGTATTACAAGTCCACAATATCCTTTCCAACTAGGTCGCGTGAGTAGTGGTACCTGATGTGGATATGCTTGGTCTGATAGGAGATGACATCATCATGTGCAGTTTTCATGGTATTGTTTTTGTCCATTCCAACCTCTGTTGCCTCCATTTATGGCACTTTTATATTCGCAAGCAAACTACCTAGCCACTATGTCTCCTTGCATGCTTCTGATTGGGCGATGTACTCTGCCTCAACGGCAGAGAGGGAGACACAATCTTGCTTTGTGCTTGCCCACAAGACTGCACCACTGTGGAAGAGGCACACAAAGCCCGAAGTGGACTTTCTGTCATCGATTCTTCCTCCCCAGCCGGCATCTGTGTAGCACACCAGCCGCACCGGGTCAGATCCTTCTTGGCCTCCAAACTTGAATCCCACGTTTTGGGTCTTTCGTAGACAGCACATGATGCGCTTGAGTGCTTGATAGTGCTGTGGCCTTGTATTGTCCACAAACCTGCTCGCTTGTCCCACAGCATAGCAAATGTCAGGGCGTATTCCTACCATGACATACATGAGGCTGCCAACACCACACTGGTAGGGTATGTTCTCCACATCACAGTGTTCTGCTTCCATGCTCTGGCTCATGAAGGAAGAGAGCTTGATGTCTGTTGTCATGGGGGTGTTGATGGGCTTGCAGTCCTCCATGATGTAGCGCTTGAGGACCTCCATGATGTACTTGGTCTGGTTCAGCTCGATGGTGCCTGCTACTTGATTGCGGTGGACGGCTATCCACTGGTAGAACTCAAGCAGACCCATGTCCTTCATCTTGAATGTGTTGCTGCGATCTGTCTTCAGCTTGTTGAAGAGCTTGAGTGACGACGAGTAGATGATTAGGTGATCCACGTACAGTGCAGCGAGCATCAAGCCTTGTTCATCCTCCTACTCATAGACACTAAGGTCATTCTGGTAATCCGTGAAGGTGAGCCCAGCCATGAAGCCTTCCATCTCCTTGTACCACATCCTTGGGGCCTCTTTCAGCCCGTAGAGTGCTTTGAGTAGCTTGCAAACCTTGCTCTCTCAAGATTTCACTTCCTCTCGCACTTCCATCAGCTCTTGTTTATCTAGCTTCCCAAAGAGGAAAGTTGTCTTGACGTCCATCTGGTGGATCTATAGATCTTAGAGGCATGGCTCACATACCTTCTTGCACTTTCTATCGTCATTGACCTTGCATCCATCTATCCCTATAACCACTTCATGGTACATAAGTTGCATTGTATTGTCCACCACATGGCAAAACCGCTTGTTCCATGGCTTAGCATATGTGCCTTTCGTGGAGTTGGCTGTTATAGTGACGGCCTGTGGTGCAACATCATGCTTTAGAGATTTGGGCTCTTCAACATTTGTACTCTCGTATAGCCGTATATCCCTCATTTTTACCCTCAAGGGGCTTTGTCTAGACCACGTGGAGCCCATCAACTCTTTGGACTTGTGCGACAAGACTCTTCTTGGGATAAGAGATCTTGATGTCCTTGTTACTGACAATCACGGCTTCCTCCTCAGTGAAGATGGCTGTCATGTCGTGCTCTGGTATTTTGGACACCGACAAGAGGTGTGCCGCAAAAGACGGCATGTAGATGACGTTCTCCAACTGCTAGTCTTTTTGAGCACCGTTCATGTTGATGCTGATCAACTTATCTCCCTCGCCTTGCGCATGGACAAGGCTGCCATTTCCATACCAAGAGCGATGCTTAGTGTCCCCAATGGAGATAAACCCATCCTTTCCCTTCAAAAGTGGTGGTTCCTTCCACGTTCAAGCTCGTAGGCTTCATGCTTGAGCAGTGCCACTCTCGTGGTTGCCGGCACGCTCTTAGCCATCATGCTTGTCAACTCCTTCTCACCCTTTCCTTTGCCATTGTTTCTACCACCATGATCTTCGTCTTCCTTCTGTGGAGCCCTACACTCCCGTGCGCAATGCCCAGGCTTGCAACAAATATGGCACTTCCCAAGAATCTTGAACGCTTTCCACCGCCACCATTACCTCTTCCTTTACAGTAATCGCTTGTGCTGCCTCTCTTACCAGAAGAGGAGTTATTGCCACGACCATCATATTGTATAGTAGAGGTTGGAATGTTAGCCTTACTACCACTGTGACTCATGGCCTCATTGTGGACGTACTCGGCATCTACCTCATACATCAAATCCTCCTCCTTCCAACCGCCAAAGATGGTGATCAGAGAACCATAGCTTTCAGGTAGCGCCATGAGAAGGATCATGGCCTGCATGTTGGTGTCAATTTCCCAATCATTTGGGTCACTTGCTAGGGTTGTCCTTCAAACTACAATAAAAAGTCCAAGATCAACTCTTCCTCGCGCACCCTCATCGAAATCATCTTTGTAGGAATTAAGGGGCAAATTGCAAGGGCCGCTGATTGTTGTACATGTGCAAGCTTTGCATAAGCTTTTGATGCATGTGGGATACCTTGGAGGTGGACATGTTGTGACTTTTGCACTTATGTCACAATAATTGCAAGCGCCATGTCATTTTTGATACACGATGCACCATATCAAGCATGCACTTTTTGAGGTTCAACCTCTTCTCCAAGGAACATTTTCAACAAGCCACGCACCCTCATAACAATCTCAAATTGCCATTTCCACACGGGGAAACCTGTCCCTATGAACTTTGACATCCCACCGTTGACCTCCTAAAGAATGAGCTTCACGGGGAGCATCACACTACCTCGGTGCTTCTCTCCTTCTCTACTTTGTTGAGACCGATGTAGGCCAAAGTAGGTAGTTTCTAGCTATCGATTGAGAAGGTGAAGATCTGTTGCGTATCCCTTAGCCGTTGATCACCTGGAAACAAAGAAAAACGCACACTAGCGAACCCTGGGTCGTACCTTGAAGGGCAAAGCTTTTCTCGGCTAGGGCCCAAGGGTCTTACATCTAAGGATGGAGCTTATCCTGGGCCCTTGTTTGTTAAGTGCCAGCATCTGCTGTTGGAGCTGATGGAAGAGATGGAGCACATAGACCTGATGGAGCTGATACACACTGCAAGACAGACAGGACAAGAGAGTGCGCAGAAGCATACCTTACAACTAGTTTGTATGGGTCCTAACTCGTTTTCAACCCGCCTGAAGCAACGGTCTAGAAAACAAGGCCAACAAAATGGCACTTGCCGTCCACTCCTAGTTCGGCAACTGGGAGGAGATACTACCCTTAGAATCACGGTTCCACACAGAGTAGTTCACAATAATCACTTCCTTGCACTGTGTCCTTAGCACTTGTTTACTTTTGTGTGAGGAGCTAACTCATGGAGCTTAGACCAAAAAATGCTTCTTTAGTGTCTACCTTTGGTGGACAACTCTTTGAGGAGTCTCAAAGGTAAGAAGTATTATCAATGCCAGGCGACTGACACATTCTTAAAGTCGTAGAGCCAGCATCTAGCCTAGGCACGCACTGGCTGCTTGGATGAGCCACTTTGGGGGCAATCTGGATGGCATCATCCCTCTTGCCTAGATGGCGCTCCGTGTGACCGCCAAGTGGAACCAGTTACGAGGAAGGATCTTGGAATATTCTCATATGTCTCTTAGAACATTACTGTCCCTCTTTTGGTCACAAAGATAATTAGTCACTGGGTTGAGATTTGACCTAGTGACCTCTTGCTCTAGAGACTCTGGAACGTGTAAGCCACAAGGAGATGTCCTAGGTAGTGTTTTCTGGCTACACTATCTAGTTTAGACCAAGGGGACTTGCTTCAAAGCAACAGTGCATGCCTTTTCTATGTGGACCAGACTTACGGGTTTTACTCCAAGGGAGTAGTGAATGCCTAGTCCGTCTTGTGCCTGTCCAATGTGAGCTACGAACAAGGAGCATATCATGTCAACACTCAGTGCTTCGGCTTGGAGGTTATAGGTGATTTGAGTCGCATGCTGCGTAGAGCGCGCTGACTCAACGATGGTGCATTTGGTGTGTAGTGCTACACTGCTGTGTTGCAACGAGTGTGGCACACTACACTGTGCCTCGATGTAAGATGATGCGAGGTTACCCTACGACACTCCTTCCTCAGGTACTTGCCACGACAGTCATTGCACAGCGCCTCAATTTTCTTGCCAGTCTGTTTTCCACCATTGCCGTGCACTCCTTTAACTTGTCAAAGTACTAGTCATGGGAGGAAACAAAGTAAACTGAAATCATTAATGAAGGATAAAAAAATACCTACAGTCTCCAAAGCTTTGGGTCTGCATCGGGGAAGACAAGTCCTTGTGGAGCAGCTCCAACACCTGCTTTGCTTGCTCCGTACTCGAGAGAACGCCTTGCAATGATGCTTCCCCTCTAAATAGCTGATGCACAACTGCTGCAAAAAGTTGGAGATCGTGGGCAAGTCACGTACCATCTTCTTTGTTTGTAGCTGGTGCAAAGTGCGCATGCCGATATGGCCATATTATACATGCCACGTCTTTCCATCTGTCCCCTATACCACTGCTATAAGACTCTGCTCACGCGGGATCTTGGTTGCCCCAAACACGCGGTACATGTTACCTTCCTTCACCAACCTGGCCAAATCCTCTCACGTTTCTTTGTCAAAGATGTAGCCATAGTCATCCTCGAAGACGACATGCAGTCCTTTGTTCGAGAGAGAGGACACAGAAAGAAGGCTAAACGCAACATCAGATACATACAACATGTAATGGAATACTCCCACTTCAATGCCACGCATGGTCTCCAACCAAATCTTCACAATCCCAATCCCCTTAGCATACACCACACGATCGTCATCCAAAAGCAATAGGATGAGGGAGAATTGACAGCAACAGCGACAACCACTGCTTGTGGTGCGTCAGACTCTTGGTGTACCGTGAGTCCTTGTACCATGCCTTGTCTACCTTTTACAATGGCAAAATGTCTCACTTTGCCATGATGAGGCGGTCACACACCTCCTTGGTCACGTTCATGATGCAAAAATGGCGCATCTTGCCTTAGTTTTGCTAGTGCTTCTGTTGACGCTATTGTGAATACTGCTGCTACTACAGTGGAGGCTGTTGCTTTTGCTGCTGTTGCTGCAATGACTACTATTGCTGCTCCTTCAAGTTTGTCTTGAACTTGAAGCACTCATTCTTCTAATGCGCCTCTTTCTCGCAGTAGTGATACTTCCCCCTTTTTTGCCTCTCCACTGCCGAGACTGGTGCCGTTGCTGGTTGCATGATTCCATGGTGACAAAAGCTACTTCATTGCTAATGCCGCAATTACACTTTGCTGCATTGCTCTATGTGACAATGCTCCACTAAGACTAGGCAGATGGAGTCAAGGTCTCGAGTTGGCCGACATTGAAGCATATCTTGTTTTGTGTTCCCTAAACAAGAGGAGAATGAATGGCGTCTTAACCACAAGGTTGCCGGCTACTTTGAGCTACTTTGCCAGCTCCTTTGCCCCATCCAAGAACGCCCCCATCCCTTCACCACCCTGCATCTTCAATGCAATCATCTTCTCCTCCAAAAGCATGAAGTATGCAGGGTCTTGGCCCTCATACTTCTTAAAGAATACATTTCATCCCTCCAATGCACTAGCCACGCTTTGGCAATAGAGCGTCCCACTTTGGCACTAGAGTGTCACACTTTGACAGTAAAGCCACAAACTTGGGCACTAGAACATTACTAAGTGGGAATAGAGCGTCACACTCTGGCACTATAGCTTCACACTTTGGCAATAGTGCTTCACACCTTGGCACTAGAAAGTCACGATTTGGCACTACAGCGTCACACTTTGGTACTATAGCGTCACACTTTGGCACTAGAACATCACACTTTGGCACTGGAGCATCACACTTTGGCACTAGAGCGTCACACTTTAGCACTAGAGCTTCACACATTGGCACTGGTGCTTCACACTTTGGCACTAGAGCATCACGCTTTGGCACTAGAGCATTATACTTTGGTACAAGTGCGTCACACGTTTGCACTAGAGTGTGACACTTTGGCACTAGAGTGTCACACTTTGGCACTAGAGCGTCAGACTTTGGGACTAGAGCATCACACTTTGGCATTTGAGCATCACACTATGGCAGTAGAGCGTCATACTTGTGCATTAGAGTGTCACACTTTGGAACTAGAGGGACGCACTTTGGCACTAGAGCGTCACAATTTGGCACGAGAGCGTCACGTTTGGCACTAGAGCGTCACTCTTCCACATTAGAGCTTAGGGTGTTTACAAGTTTGGACTCTCACGTCTGGACCTGGAGTTGGACTAACAAGTCCGAGTTTGGCTCTAGACTTGGAGTCGCGAGTCTTGGCTGGGACTCGCGAGTCCCAAGTCTCGCGAGTCTAACACGTGTGGACTTGCAAGTCCAATGTATGTGGACTTCCAAGTCCAAGAAATTCATGTCCATGTCTTCCATTTTATTCTCTCGTTAAGTTTTGTGTATGTACCTTCTGCGACAATGGTTGCATTAACGTTTCAACATGTTTATGGGATGGTTCTCATTACTGAAGGGGTATAATAAAATTAGACGAGAGTCATGGGTTCAATCCTTAAATCAAACAAAAGAAGAGCACTTTGTCTTTGTCTTGTATAGTCAGGTGTCGATGGGTCCATTGGGCCGTTCGAGTTCTCGGATGGTGAAGTCGACAGCTTGGACCTTCGAGTTCCAAAGTTACGCTCGGAAGTCGGAACTTGTACGTCTGACGTTTGACTTGACCAAACTTCAAAAGTCAAAGTTTCAAAGTTTGAGCTTGAGCCTCCAAGGCCTAAAGTTGAAGTTCAAAACTTCAACTTCGACTTCTGAAAGTTTGAGCCATAGTTGTTGAAGTTAAAAGCTCCAAACGGAACTGTGAGTTTTGCTGGGCGTTCTGACATGGCACCGAGCCACGCCATTCGCGATATTAAGTTTGCGGAGGGTGTGGACTGATGTGACAAGGTGAGTGGTGTGGCAGATGTTAGCAGCAGGGGATGAGTTTGAATAGGAACAAGGGTAAGGGGAGAGGCAGGTGTTAATGGGGGTTGGGGGGAGGAGATTTGTTTGCGGGTTGGTTCTCGTTGATGGGTGTTGAACCGGTCCTTCTTTTTCGTTTTCCTCCTTCCTTTCCCCCTCCCCACAGAATTGCGAGTCTGAGTCGAGTCTGGAGGGCAAACGTGGACTCGCAAGTCTGGAACCCGACTGTGACTCGCGAGTCTCACTTGCGAGTCCTGGCTTTCGGTGAACACCCTTAATTAGAGCTACACACTTTGGTAACATTGCATCACCCTTTGGCACTAGAGCATCATACTTTGGAACAAGAGCGTCACACGCTGGCACCAGAGCGTCATTCTTTGGCACTAAAGCGTCACACTTTGGCACTATAGTGTCACACTTTGGCACTAGAATATCACACTTTGGCACTAAAGCGTCACACTTTGGCACTAGAGCATCACACTTTGGCACTAGAGAATCACACTTTGGCACTAGAGCGTCACACTTTGGTACTAGAGCATCACACTTTGGCACTATAGCTTCACGCTTTGGCATTAGAGGGTCACACTTTGGCACTAAAGCGTCACCCCTTAGCACTAGAGCTGAACAATGTTGCACTAGAGCTCCACCCTTTGGCACTAGGGCGTCACATATTAGCACTAGAGGGTCACACTTTCGCACTAGAGCGTTACACTTTGGCACTAGAGCGTGACACTTTGGCACTACAACGTCACACTATGGTACTAGAGCGTCACCCATTGGCACAAGAGCTTCACACTTTGACACTAGAGCTTTACATTTTGGCACTAGAGTGTCAGACCATGGCACTAGAGCGTCACAGTTTGACCATATAGTGTCACAATGTGGCACTAGAGCTTCATTCTTTGGCACTAGAGCTTCACACTTTGGCACTAGAGCGTCACATTGTGGCACTAAAGCGTAACACTTTGGGAATAGAGTGTCACACGTTGGCACAAGAGCTCCACACTTTGGCACTAGAGCTTGACAGTTTGGAACTAGAGCGACAAACGTTGGCAATAGAGCATCACATGTTGGCACTAGCGCGTCACACTTTCGCACTAGAGCGTGACACTTTGGCACTAGAGTGTCACACTTTGACACTAGAGCATCACACTTTGGCACCAGATCTTCATACTTTGGCAATAGAACATCACATTTTGGCACTGGAGCATCACACTTTGGTACTAGAGATTGACACTTTGGCCCTAGAAAGTCACACTTTGACACTAAATCATCACACTTTGGCAGTAGAGATTCACAGTTTGGCATTAGAGCGTCACACTATGGCACTCAAGTGTCACACGTTGGCGCTAGAGCATCACACTTTCACACTAAAGCTTCACATTTGGGTACTATATCGTCACAATTTGGCACAAGGGCGTTACACATTGGCACTAGAGCGTCGTACTTTGGCTATACAGTGTCACACTTTGGCACTAGAGCTTCGCACTTTGGCCCTAGTACTTCACACTTTCGCACTAGAGCGTCACGCTTTGGCACTAAAGTGTCACACTTTCGGACAAGTGCGTCACACTTTGGCACTATAGCGTCACACTTTGGCACTAGAGCATCACACATTGACACTAGAGCGTCAAACTTTGGGACTAGAGCATCACACGTTTGGCACTAGAGCGTCACACTTTGGCACTTGAGCGTCGCCCTTTGGCACCAGAGCGTCACACTTTGGCACTAAAGAGTCCTTTTTGGCACTAGAGTGTCACCCTTTGGCATTAGAGCTAAGGGTGTTCACAAGTCCAGACTCTCAAGTCTGGACCTGGATTTGGACTTGCGAGTCCGAGTCTGGCTCTAGACCTGGACTCACGAGTCTTGGTTGGGACTCGCGAGTCCCAACGTGTGTGGACTTGCAAGTCCAATGTACGTGGACTTGCAAGTGCAAGAAATTCATGTACATGTCCTCTTTTTTTTCCTCTCTCACAGTTTTGTGTATGTACCTTCCCAGACAATGGTTGCATGAACTTTTCAAAAAAGTTATGGGATGTTTCTCATTCCTAAAGGTGTCTAACAAAATTTGATGAGAGTCATGGGTTCATTCCTTCAATTAAACAAAAGAAGAGCACGTTGTCTTTGTCTTGTATACTCAGGTGTCGATGGATCAATCGGGTCGTTCCAGTTCTCGGATGGTCAAGTCGACAGCTTCGACCTTCGGGTTCCAAAATTACGCTCGGAAATCGGACCTCGTACGTCCCATGTTTGACTTGACCAAACTTTGAAAGTCAAAGTTCCGAAGATTGAGTTTGAGCCTCCAAGGCCTGGACTTGAGGTCTAGAACTTCATATTTGACTTCCGAAAGTTTGAGCCAAAATTGTCGGAATTCAAAGTTCCAAACAGAACTCCGAGTTATACTCAACGTTCTGACATGGCACAGAGCCATGCCATCCGTGATATCAAGTTTGCACATGGTGTGGGCCGATGTCGCAAGGTGAATGGTGTGATGGATGTTAGCGGAAGGGGGTGGATTTGGATAGGAACAAGGGAAAGGGGAGAGGCGGGTGTCGACGGGGGTTGGGGGGAG
Organism: Penium margaritaceum; assembly: GCA_023375785.1. Taxonomy (NCBI): domain Eukaryota; kingdom Viridiplantae; phylum Streptophyta; class Zygnematophyceae; order Desmidiales; family Peniaceae; genus Penium; species Penium margaritaceum. The sequence continues at coordinate 176,059 of SZWC01003194.1, forward strand.
GGGATTTTTTTTGTGGGTTGGTTCTCATCAATGGGTGTTGGTCCGGTCCTTGTTTTTCTCTTTCCTCCTTCCCTCCCCCCTTCCCACAGACTTGCGAGTCAGACTCAAGTTTGGAGCTCAGACTTGGCCTCGCAAGTCTGGAACCCGACTCGGACTCGTGAGTGTGACTTGCGAGTCCTGACTTTTGGTGAACACCCTTAATAAAAGCTACATACTTTGGCAATATATCGTCACACTTTGGCACTAGAGCATCATACTTTGGAACAAGAGCATCACAAGCTTGCACTAAAGCGTCACACTTTGGCACTAGAGCGTCATACTTCGGCAGTAGAGCCTCACACTTTAGCACTAGAGCTCCATTCTTTGGTACCAGAGCGTCACACTTTGGCACTAGAGCGTCACACTTTAGCACTAGAGCATCACACTTTGGCACTAGAGCCTCACAGTTTGGCACTAGAGTATCATACTTTGGCACTTGAGTGTCACCCTTTGGCACTAGAGCATCACACTTCAACACTACAGTGTCACACTTTGGCACTAGAGCATCACAATTTGACACAAGAACATCACACTTTGCCGCTAAAGCGTCACACTTTGGCAAAAGAGCATCACACTTTGGCATTACAGCGTCACACTTTGGCACTAGAGCGTCACATTTTCACACTCCAATGTCACACTTTGGCACTAGAGCGTCACACTTTGGCACTATAGCATCACACATTGGCACTAGACCTTCACACGTTGTCACTAGAGAGTCACACTTTGGCACTAGAGCATCGCTCGTTGGCACTAGGGCTGAAGACGTTGGCAGTAGAGCTCCACTCTTTGGCACTAGAGCGTCACACTTTGGCACTAGAGCGTCACGCTTTGGCACTAGAGTGTGATGCTTTTGTACTAGAGTGTCACACTTTGGTACTAGAGCGTCACACTTTGGCACAAGAGCTTCACACTTTGGCACTAGAGCTTCACACATTGGCACTAGAGCGTAGGACAATGGCACTAGAGCATCACACTTTGACACTAGAGCGTCACAATTTACCATGAAGAGGCGGTCACATACCTCCTTGGCCACGTTCATGGTGCAAAAATGGTGCATCCCGGCTTAGTTTTACTTAGTTTCACAACAGCATCAATAACTGCTGTTATTGACGCTGTTGTGACTGCTACTGCTGCTGCACTCGAAGCTGCTGCTTTTGCTGCGGCTGCAATGACTACAACTTTTGCTCCTTCAAGTCCGTCTTGAACTTGAAGCACTCGTTCTTCTAATGCCCCTCTTTTGCGCAGTAGTGGTACTTCCCCTTTTTTTGCCTCTCCACTGCCGAGAATGACGGGATTGCTGGTTGCGTGAGTCCATGGTGACAAAAGCCACTTCATTACCGGTACCGCTATTACACTTTGCTGCATTGTGACATAGATCTACTTGCACCAGGACTGTGCACAGGAAATCGAGGTCTCGAGTCAGCCGGTGCTCAAGCATATCTTATTTTGAGTTCCCTAAACAAGAGGATAATGAATTGCGCCTATCCCACAAGGTTACCGGCTGCTTTTTGCTACTTTACCAGCTCCTTTGCCCTGTCCAAGTACGCCTCCTTCCTTTCACCACCCAGCATCTTCAACGCCACCATCTTCTCCTCCAAAAGCATGAAGTATGCAGGGTCTTGGCCCTCATGCTTCTCAAAGAATACATCCCACCCCTCCGTTGTAGTAGCCTTCTCACTTTTGTAGTGAAAGTACGGGTTGGATATGGTGTTGACAAGCAACCCATAAGCCTACATGTCCTTTTCCACTCCTCATTTGCCGCTACTGCAGTTGAAGATGAACTTGCATCTGCTATACCCATCTGCGGCGTCTTCCCCTCCACCACCTGCACTGCCGTGATGCCTTTTGCTTGTGGATTAGGAGCTATTGTCCCCGCTCACCACCTTGTATAAGCCCACCTCCTCCAAACGGAGGCTAGTACGCATCTTTGAAAAGGTGAAGCTCACGCATCCCTCTAGCCTCTCCACAGGCTTGGCTGCTGTCAGAATCTGTGCTGCTGCCATTTTTAGCATTTGGTGATGCTAAGAGCTATCCTTGGGTGGCGGTACTACCCCTTCTTCTGCTGCTAATTGTGGTAGAAGCATTTGATACAGAAAATGGATTGTAGATACCAGCAGACTGGGAATTTGGGAAAGCAAAGTCCACTATTAGGAAACGCAGCTTAAAACATTTCAGATTAACCCATAAAACAGGATCATCAAGAGGGGAGTTTGAAAGATATACCCTCTCGAGAACAAGTTATGTTTTTTCTCCTACTCTTATTCAAACCATCTAGCTCGTAATCGACGTTTCTACCAAAGGTACCAGTAGAATGCAGATATTTGACAAAGCTGAGGAAAAGTAATTTACCTTGGATGTATTACTTTTTAAAATTTTCAAAGAAACAAGAGAGTTATGGCCATCACAAGGCGACATTCGTACTGAGAGAGAAGAGTATAGCCCTTGTTGAACTCGGTTGGAGCATAACTTTTAATCTTATCCTTGGATCTTTGCAATCTTGGGTTCACTTGAAAGCTTGTCTTGCGAACTTCAAGATATTTCCACCCATATTCAAATTTGCTCGACGTTTGACCCTAACCCTAACCAGTCACCTTCAAAGTGACGGCATGTGCTGGCTCAAACTGGCAGAACCTGGCTCTCATACCAAGTGTTGAACGGGAGGAGAGAGGAGACCTTGGAGCAACATGCATATGGGACTGAAAAGGCTTCATTGTGCTAAAGAATGGTTATTGAATTACTCAAAAGGATGGAGTAAATACAGAGCTAGAGCTTGGGCAAGACAGCCCTCTCACAAGCCATAATACTTAACCATGAAGGCTAAGGCTCACACACAAGAGTCCATAATGTCAAACAAGAGAGGAAATCAGCGTAGCCATAAGGCTGACCTCTCACACAGGACCTAGAGAGCTAGAAAATACTCCCATGGCACACTCCTATTGGTCACATAACCCACAATCCCAGAGAGAATCACCATGTGTCCTTGGCTAGCACACAAGGATCTCACCCCACGTAAAAGTAACAAGCGGTACCTTTTTCCTAGTGAGCACACTCTGACAAGGCAACCGAAGAATCTAGGACCCTTCTTGATATTTTAGCCATCATGTATTGACCCAAAATCTGGTGCCTTTTTCTTTTTCTCAGGCTAAGGCATGGAGCCATCATCCATTGTCATCCAGACATTGGCGGTCCATGACCTGGGAAATTCCAAAAACTCATCTCTCAATCCGACCATTACATGTGCCTGAAACTGGGACCATAGATATTTTTAATCTGATTTTCTAGTGGTGAACTGGGATTGACCATCGGCATAGACATCTGTTAGTTTCCTTGAACTTGCTCCCATGGTCGTGAACTGAAGCCAGATGGCCCCTTTTCCAACAGGGCTTGTGCCAGAACTCAGCATCTGTGTTGGTGGTGGAGTTAGCCGCCATGGTGGCGATCTCCGCTGCAATATCAGGCTTTGCACACTTGAGCTATTCAATCGCTACAGATCATTCATTTGTAATTTCAAGGAGCTTGGGTTTTAGCACGTAGAGCCCATCAGCTCTAGGGAGCTATGTGATAAGACAGTCCTTGGGATAGGAGATCTTCATGTCCTTGTTCGTAGCAATTATGTCCTCCTCTTATAGGAAGACTACCGTTATGTCATCGTCTTTGATTTTCCATCAGGACAAGAGATTTCATGATACCCCCAATTTTGCCGCGCACGATGTTCCTTCCGCGCTCTCTAATTCCGCGTCTGGTATTCTCCGCAACTCTGCCGTTCCGCGGTTCCAGGCAGCACCCGCTTGCCGCTCCTCCGCTACCTCTCCTGATCCTCCACGGATACTTCACATTCTCAAGGTCTCGCTCGTGGGTAGTGCTCCGCGGCTCGCTCCTTGCCGGCACAAGAGTTTTCCACCTCGTGGCCTCTGACTCCTACGCCCGTGGAACCCCGTTCCGTGGCCGTGCGCAAGGCCGCGGAGTCGCCGGCAGCACCCTTCACCCAACTTGCGTTCCCTGGTGATGTCAGTCCTCAGTGGAGTCCTGGTTGGACCCAGGATTGGGAGCGGATCGGGCAGTATGCTCCACACACACTCAGAGGATAAGTATTCGTCCTCCGCGAAATGCCTCCACGGAGAGCAACCTAAGGGCTCCTTGAACAGCTGCGGATCTCAGAAGGGGAAGCGCGAGTGTGAACCAAACTGACACTTGGGCGGATTCACGAGACAGAAGGAGGCACTCTGGTTCTCAACAAGTCAGGGCTTTGGGCTCATAAGTGGGAAGCAGGCTTGCATTAATTCAAATTGCACAATATCAGACAAAGGGTAAGCATCTTTGGTTCCTCGGCCTCTCATTCCTCCGCTACATTCCTACTTTATGTTCACCATACCTAGCTCCCTAAGTCTTCTCCTACCACATTCTTTCCTTTACTGTGGACTCCGCACGGTGCGCTACGTGCACCACGGGTCTTGTCCTTTCACACACACAATAGACTACTTCCACACTTCCCTACTCTACTACTTGCTTCTTCCTCTAGTCCACGGCTTGGGTGCACGCGGTCTTGTGTTCTTCCTTGAATCTTCATCTTCGCGCGGTGCATCCTCCCGGTTTTCCTCTTCCTTGATTACCGCCGCAGACCCTGGTCTCTCATTGGCCGAGCTCCTTTCTGTCATCCGGTTCTGCCAACATGTGTCTTTGCACGTCCGACGCTCCTGCTTCACTCCCACCTCTCCGCGGCTGGGTACATATTCCCTTTCGACCGCGGATTCTCACCCTGCTGTCCCGCCCTTTCTTGGTTCCTCCGCGGTCATTGCTTCCAATAGTCGGTAGAAGGTCCCCGTCGATTTCTGCTTCCTGGCGACAACTTTTCCCGCCTCTTTTCCTTCACCACTGCTGGATTCCACGCCATCCTACGCTCTTACCGCAATCTTGTTGTGGGATCCAGCATATCTTGCGCGTTCTCTATTGCTCCGTGGTGCTCTCTTAATCCTCCTCCGCGGATCTCTAGTCCCGGAAGCCACGTTCCGCGGATTTGTGGGTTGCGGCGATTTTCCCTCCGCGGATCCGTCTTCTCCTCAGTAGAGGTACGGTGGATCCCCGCCTGACACTGATGCCCCCAACCCCCCCTTTCCAAGACTCTGTCCCAGAGTCTCCTTAGCGCAACAGGCGTGTGAAATTTCCTTGGGGACCAAGCCGCTACCATTGTTGGCAAGGGCGGCAGTAGGTCTCCATTTCTCCGCCCTCACGCTGATACCTCGCGGAGCATTCCTGATGCACATATAGCTGGCAGCCCTCACACCTGGCTCCTGCAGTGATGTCTTCCGCGCCCAGTCTCTTTTTATAGGTAGAGCAGTGCGGGATTCGTTCATATGTCCTGCAGCTGGTGCAGCGGTACACCGTCAGCACCTCCTCATTCCTTCCCACCTCCGTGGCGCACTGTGCGTGGGTCCATCTTCCGCAGTGCTCAGAGTGGCATGCTGCCCCTATGATGATTCCCATGCAACCATTTCTGCAGCAACGCAGCCCGGAGTTTTCTGCCCGCCAATTCTCCTTCCTGGGCTGAGCAAGACAGCGGTGGCAGGTCCACACTCCTTCTTTGCCTCTCTTGCCGCAGCGCCGGTGGCACATCCTTAGGCACATGCCACATCCCTTGCCGAACTCCGCCATCCCCTCCCGGCAGGCAGCGCATGCGGGTTCTCGGGTCTCCGCGATGAAGCTCAGGTAGTAGTCTGTTTCAAGGAGCTCGTTGCCCATACACTGGTAGTATTGGCCCTTCCAAACAGAGCTCCCTGTCACCAGGCATTCGCGGTGAGCAGACCTCGTGCAGACAACACACCTTTCCCCGTCCTGCACCGTTTTTAGGCATGTGGGACATGCCGCGGATTAGTGCCCTTCCATTCTTGGTCCCTCCTCTTCCTCCGATTCTTCCTCTTCTTCCTCCTCATTCACTCGCGGTGCCCTGCAAATGCCTCGTTGCTTCTCAACTTCCTCTTTGCACCTTCTGCATACCGCAGCCCCGCTTCGCCCTCCGCGCCCATCACGAGGTGGTGTCAGGCAACTAGTGCAGATCTTGCGGAGACATCCGCCATAGTCCTGCACTACCACTCCCCACCACTGGCCGCATTGAGCGCATTTATTTTCTTCTAGTTCCTTCCTCCTTTCTTCTGCCGCGACCCGTCCCTCTGCCTGCCACTGCTTCATCGTGGTTCCGGAAACGGAGCGCGGACCTCTCCTTTGCTTTACAAATTTCACGCTACCGCCACGCGCCATGGAAACGACCGAGCAAGAGAGCATTGGCGCTGTCTTGAAGTTTGACGGGAACAGCTTCCCTTTGTGGAGGTGGTAGTTCGAGGTCTACCTTGTTGACAAAGGCCTGCTCGAGCTGGTCAATGGTAAAGCGACCACCCCTCCAGATACCTCGATTCCGGAGTAAGTGGACAAGAGCAAGAAGCGAAACAAGAAGGGGCTTGCTTTGTTGGTGTTAGCGCTAGCTTCAACGCAGCGTGCATTGATGCAAGGATGCACAGAGGCCTGGAAGAAGCTCTGCACCATCAATCATTCCACCAACCTTGCTAACCACCTCTTTGTCTTCAAGAGGCTCGTCTCCCTCCGAGCCAATGAAGGTGACGACATCATCAAGATCATGCAGTAGATTGAGTCCCTTACTCCCAAGTGCGTAGCCACCGGATGGAAGGTGAACCCTCAGCTACAAGCCATGATCCTTCTCATGGCCTTACAGGAAAGTTGGAGTCCTAGGATCACCGTTATAGGCGGCAGGTTTGCCGATGAGCTGAAGTATCTGAACGTGGCTGTGTATGTCCATAATGAATGGATGCAACATGTTGGGTGAGAAAGCGGGGCAACATCAAGTTCCGCCTATGCCATCCGCCCTCAAGGTGGAGAGGGAGGCAAGAAGAGGGAGGGTACCAAGTAGGGCACCAAGAAAGGTGACAAAAGGGGGCGTGCTACGTGTGTGGCAAAGGAGGCCACTACACACGCAATTTCCCCAACAGGAATTCAAACCAGCCGGGGAAGGCTGGAAAGAAGGACGCCCTCGTAATGATGGCGAAGGAGTCTGCCGGCTTGACAGATTCGGGAGGCTCTGTGATTGACTCCGGATCGGGCCACCACACGCAATGCAACCAAGCGGCATTTGTCACCTATCGCGACTCAGAGCGGGGAATGATGGTGGCCATCAGCAAAACAGAAATGGCTGCCGGTGAAGGCAACGTCCACCTGAACATGGATGTCAACAGGGAGGCTGTCATGAGCACAATTCATGACGTGCTCCACATGCCCACTTCTGGGGCAAATCTTCTGTCAGTAAGCTGCCTTACCGACAAAGGGCTTGAGGTGCTCTTCAACAAGAAAGAGGCCATCATCCGAAACGAGGGGAACGGCAAGGTAATTGCATGAAAAATGCAAGAGGATGATCTGTACCTACTCCATGCAAAGATCCTTGGCAGTCAGGCGGGGCCCAACGACGTCCACCTCACGAAGAAGGATGATGGAGACCTGGACGTGTGGCACCGCTGCCTGTGTCACATTGCTCACTCAACTATGAGGGATATAGCAAAGAAGGAAGTGGTGCAAGGGCCTTGACGCAGCCAAGAATGCCGTGTGTGAGCCGTGCGTGGTCATCAAGGCGACACGGCAACCGTTCGATGGCAAAGGGACGCGTGCATTGGCAAAGTTAGAGGCGATTCATACTGTTGTGTGTGGACCATTGGAGAGCTCCATTGGGGGCACTCACAACTTTGTGACCTTCATTGATGATCACAGTCGCAAGATCTACCTCTACATCATCAATAGGAAGAGCAACCTCCTATCATGCATGTAGGAGTTTGTGCAGGCAGTGGAGCGGCAAAGAGGGTTGAAGGTGAAGGTATTTTGGAACAACAATGTCGGCGAGTATGAGGGCTTCTCGTCATAGATGAAGAGCACGGGGATTCTGTTGCAGAAATTATGCCACATTAAACAGAGCAGAAGGGTGTCACCGAGAGGGCAAACCGCACCATCCTTGACATGGTCCGGTCCATGTTGAGCGATGTCGGACTTGTGTAGTGGTACTGGGGCGAGGTGGCACGGACAGCGGCGTACGTCATGAACCTGACGTGAACAAGGCTAGTGAAAGACGTGGAGTGCAAGGTGTGAAAGACGCCACAAGAAGTGTGGAGTAGGAGGAAACCAACTGTGTCTCACCTCCCCAAGTTTGGCTGTGTTGCACATGGTGTTTTGTAGGCACAGGACGGGCGGGGCAAGCTAAACCCGCAGACTCGCCGGTGCATTTTCGTTGGGTACGAGAGCGGGAGCAACGCGTACCAGCTCTTTGACCCCCGGAGGCTACAGATTGTGAATAGTGACGATGTCACGTTCGACGAGGAGAGCCGTTGGACGGAAAACGATGCAGGTTTCTCTAAGCGGGGGGCGTGGCTGCCCTCCTCGAGGGGAAGACGCCGAAGGACACAAAAGACGGTGACGTCCGAGTGACTTCAACCAGCGGGGACCATCTGGGGGATGGGGGAGCAGCTGATTTGCATTCAGCCGAGTCGGACAATGAGTCTGAAGCACCGACGGCAGTGGAACTGAACGAGGAGACAGGGAGTGAGCCCGCACATACACAGTCCCCAAGAGAGGGGGAGCAGGACAACGGCGCAAGTGGTACCGCGAAAGGACAGAAACAGTAGCAGTAGCAGCCTTAACAGCAACAGCCTTGAAGAAGCGGACAGAGAAGGAGGACATCAAAACGGTACGATGCCGTGGAGAGCATCTAGACTGCGTTTTCTCAAACGTTCTTTGTGTAAGAGGAGCCCAAGACCGTAAGGAGGCATTCCAGTGGAAGGATGGGGCTGAGTGGGAGGGAGCTGTAAAATCTAAGCTCTCCTCCCATGAAGAGAATGGCACTTGGCAGCAAATTGACAGGCCGGAGGGCGCAAAAATCATCGGTTGTAAGTGGATATTTAAGAAGGATCTCACCAAAGAGGGGAAGGTAGAGTGGTAGAACACATGGCTGGTTGCGAAAGAATACCCTCAGGGAAAGGGTGAGCACTACGATGAAACCTTTGCACCGGCGACAAAGTTCTCCTCCATCCGCTTCATCCTCTCGGTGGCGGCAGCGTCTGACTACGAAGTCCACCAAATGGATGTGAAAACCGCATTCCTTAATGGCAACTTGGACAAGGAGTTTCTCATGGAGGTGCCGGAGGGGGTGGACGCCCCGCCGAGAAAGGTGTGCCGGTTTTGCAAGGCACTCTACGGGCTAAAGCAAGCACCACTGATGTGGTACATGAAACCGGATGGCTTCATGGATGAGCTTGGCTTCAAGCACTGCAAAGCAAATCAATGGATGTATGTGCGGAAGCAGCTGAGGTTGCACCAGATTGTGGTCTTCTACGTGGATGACCTGATCCTTGTGTCCTTTGACATGGAGGAATTGGTGAACGTGAAGCGGTAGCTCGGCGGTCAGTTGAAAATGACCGACATGGGCGAGCTCAAGTACTACCTTGGCGTCGCCATCAAGAGGGACCACAAGGCACGCACGCTGGACATGGGGCAGAAAAAGTATGTGCAAGAGGTTCTCTGCCGCTACAACATGGAGGAGTCCAACCCCATCGGCACACCCATGACTACTACATGTGAGCTGAGCTCGAGCATGGGGCCAAGCACTGACGAGGAGAAGAGGGAGATGGCAGGTGTGCCATACCAGTCCATTGTGGGGACTATCATGTACGCCATGGTGGCGACGCAACCTGATCTGGCTTTCACGGAGGGCCATGTGAGCCGCTATGTTGCTGACCACGGGCCACTGCATTGGCAAGCGGTGAGGCTGATCCTCCACTATCTCAAGGCGACAAAACAGTCGCAACTTGTGTTTGGAGGGGGAGCGCACGACGATTCCCTCAAGTTGGTAGGCTACTCCGATGCCGGCTGGGCCGGTAATGTGGATGACAGAAAATCATTGTCAAGGTATGTGTTTGTGCTTGGTGGTGCAGCAATTACATGGGCAAGCTTGAAGCAGGACTGTGTGGCACTGTCAGCACCGAAGTGGAATGTATCGCGCTTGCAGAAGCCGCAAAGGAATCAGTGGCCGCTTTGACTGCTACAGGAGATCAGGGTGCCGCAAAGGAAGCCAACAGTACTCAATGTCAGCAACATGAGTGCCATCAGCTTGATCCACAACCTGGTGCTGCACAGGAGGACTAAGAACATTGAGATCCGGCATCAGTGCACGCAAGACTTTGTGGCGAAGGCAGATGTGGCTAGTATGCATCGTGGCACTAAGCGCATGCTCACCGACACCATGACCAATGCACAGCCCAGGGACAGGCACGACGTGCGCTGCATGTAGCTCAGTCTGCGGTGTGAAGCCTAAAAATGCTACAGATTCCAAGGACAGGGCATGAAGGCTGCGGTGCAAGAGAAAGATTGTTGACATAGTGTGCCCCTTGCCATGAGTGCCGTTGATTGTTTTCCCTGGTTAGACCACTATTGAGTGGCCAAACCAGGGAATCAGGGGATTTGGACTCCTTGGAGTTTTCCATGTAGGATCAGACTTTGAAGCGCTCGATTTGAGTGAGTATGCATAAAGTTAGCCTAGCCCGAATTTCGGGTGTTGGGCGGGTGGAATCTGGTATCCGCCATGGGTGGCGGGATAATCCACCGCTAGTGACCCCAGTTCATCAACAACGGATCCAAATGCACCAGGGGAATGAATGAAGTAACTATAAGGACCTCCTTGACCAGGATGAAACTTGTCCTAACTTCTGGGCAAGGAAAGGCGCTCCGACGAGTCTGTCAAAGCGCCTCCCGTTGCCTAAAGAGCAAGGCAAGGTGGGTAGCTCCACCAAGAGTTGCTTTGACGGCCATAGTAGGGGCTCTACAGCTCTGATTTGGGCGTTCTTGGATGCGTTGGAAAGCTTAGATTACAGCTATAAGGATCTGATGTAATCTGACTATACTAATTAACAAAAACATGTTTCGATGCAGTTCTTCTCAATGCAATGTGTTCTGCCTACTCCTTTCCATAATCCTTGTGCTCCACACTCTTCATCACTGGTGTCCATTGGCTGTCCTAAACAGTGGTAGCGTGCATCAGTGAGAGGTGGGTATCCTTCAGGATGCGTTCACACCCACTAGTGCCAACAATCAGGTCATGTGGTGGGTGGCTCCTGAGTCAATGATGCAAGTGCTGCTCGCGTCACCACCTGTCGTCGACACAAAGGAACAGGCGACAAAGCACTCTGTTAAAGTATCAAACAATTCTCAACTGGTTAGCAAGCCTAGATTAGTCCTGCACGTTCTGCTCGAACCTGCCCTGTTGGGCCATGCGTGTAATGTTCTGCACTATCGCGTTGTGTTTGTCAAGCTATGCGGGGTTCCTGGGCTACGCTCGATGTTTTGTTGAGAAAGCTGCGTGCGCTCTGTGTGGTTCGCCACACTTTGTGGCAAACCACGCAAGCAGTAGGCACGTGACCAAATAGGGGTCACACTCGCTCACAATTTGCACTCATTCCTTGAAAACAATGGTTCAATTCACTTGCCTTGATCTCATCTCTCGCCTAAGTCCCTCCCTGTCTCGATCCCCGCTCATAGCTCTCGAGATCACTCCCCCTCACAGCTCTCAAGAGCCTTCTCCCCCTCACAGCCAAGAGCGATAGTTGGCCCCGCGGGTAACTCCCTCGGCGCTCCCTCTCACTGGAGTCGATAGCCACCTGACTCCATCCACCACCCGTCTCCTCCTGTCTCCTCCATCCTCCCCTTAGTACTTCCCTGTTGAACATGGCCTCAAGCCTGTGAACGGGCCTGTGGCCTTCCCTCACCAGTTTACACTTCCGCTGCTCCTGCTGGTGGCCGCCGTCCCGTATCGCCGTTGACGCCGTCGTCTACGTTGTCTCCGTTGCCTTCGGCGTGGGTGCCACCTGCCACCTCTTTCGTCGCTGTTGGCGTACTCCTGCCTCCGCGGGGTATTCCTTCCATCGTCTCCCCTGCTCCCCTCCCCGTGCCGTCTTGGCCGGTCCCTTTCTCTCCGCCAGGTCTGCCCCTTTTGGGGTCTCCTCATCGTCCCCCCCCCCCATTTGCTCCATTTGTTTTCCGTCGCATCGTCTCTGGTCGTTCCTACCTTTGTTTTTTCTCTCCTCCCTTTCTCTTTCGGCTGCCCTTCTCTCTTTTGCTCTCTTATGCCTTTTTTCTTCCATCCTACAGGTGCGTTCCCCCCTCCCTTCTTCCCTGGAGCTGCCCGGCATTGGTCTCCGCTGCTCGGCTCTCCCTCTCCGGCCCTCGGCTCGGCGCTTGGCCTCTGGCCCTCAACCCTTGGCTCCTGCTCGTCTCTCCTTCTTCGTCTCTAGGCTGAGGGATTAGGCCCAGACTCTAGACTCTACGATCTAGGTCCTAGGCACCAGGCCCCTGTCCGGAGGCTCTAGGCCTCTTGGCTCTGGGCTCTGAACCTCTGAACTCTGAACTGTGGACCTTTGCCCCTCCTCTTGCCTGTGGCCTCTGGCCGACCCCCCGTCCCACTGTTCATTCTTTTGCTTGGCTCCCTGAGCCCGGGGCCGTCTGCCCCCAAGAGGCCTGTCGGCCCTTTTCCGGCATTGTGGCCCTGCCCTTACGGCGTTCTAGGACCCCCCCCCCGCTGGGTCTCGTCACGGCTTTCCCTTCCTTGTTCTCTCTCTCTCTCTCTCTCTCTCTCTCTCTCTCTC
>SZWC01003194.1:194788-205060 GCA_023375785.1 Penium margaritaceum
CTCCCCTGCTCCTCGCCTGCCCCCCTCTTTGCCCCTCTCTCCCTGCCTCTGCTCTCTGTCCTTCGTGCTCACTTCTCTTTGTTCCCCTCCTTGAGATGCTCCTTCTTTCGCAGCCCGTGCCTTTCTGTCCTTTGGCTGTCTTCTGGGTTTGTCCGTCTGCCTCTCACTTGTTATGTTCTCTGGTACCCGCTTCTCCTGCTTCCCCCCATGCCCTCCCTCCTCTAATGCACTCCCCTAAACACACACCTGACACTATGGTTCACCCCTCTCACCCGTTGACCGTTCGCTCTTCTTGTAGTCGTTCTTTCTGTCAGACAACGGCCCCCGGGTGGAGGCAGTTCCAACGTGGCCCGACGGGTCTACTGTGCTCATGGCTGTGTTTTGCGGGTGGTTCTGAGTCCAAGCGTGAGCTTTCCGGTCGCCTCACGCTATGTTTCTGGGAGTCGAAGGCATTTACGAGACAGTCACTTTTGCGAAGGGAATAACGCGATTTTTCATTAGTTCTTTTTTAACATGGACATGATCTAAGCATTTGTAGGGCTAGTCATGAGCTCTCCAACGCATCAAACCGTGCGCGATTCGGATAACCGTAGCTCCCGCTACGTCAGTCAAAGCACAGCACCCCAAACCAGCCGCTCACTCGGCGGCGCGCACCAAGTCGCCCGCCGAGGCGCCTTCACACATCAAGGACACATCAAAACGCCATACCGGAGGCGCAGATGTCCCTATGCGTAGTGGCGGCGCCCCTCACGCCTTTGGGGTCTGTTTCGATGAGTTAATCATCGAGTGTGGTGATGGGGATTGATGTGGGTCGAAACCTGTTCGCGGACTTCCAGTCGGAATTTTGACTAAGTCCCCGAGTAACAAACTGTACTACTGAGTTTCGGACTCCGAGCTAGGATTTTGGCTAAGTCCCTCAGTAACAAACTGCACTCCTGAAATCCGGCGGATCATCCACCAGACGCCTCGGCAGTCCTTCCGGAGCAAAATCCCCAGATGGCATTTTGTTACTCGCTCCGGTCAATTATTCACCGGAAGTCGAACCGCGGCCGGCTCCCAGAACCGCCGCGCACACCCCAACTTTGGAAGCCCATATCTCCCTCGTTACTTGTTTCATTCCAGTGAAACGACTTCCACCGGATTCAGCAATTCGTCAACTTTTGGGGGCAAGCCTCCTTTGTAGGATCCCAGCAATCCTTGAGTCGCCAGATCCGTCGACAAGGATTTTTCCTCTTTGGCAGCTCGTCGGCGCCTCCCGGCGCCGCACTTGGGCATGCAGAGGGGCAAATCTTCAACATTCTCCCCCTTGCACCTGCCATGCCCGCTGCTCCTGCTTTCTCTCACTCATCTCCTGCTGCACCCTCCAGCCCATCATAGCTGGTCATCCCAAGCCCGGCCACGCTCAATGCATGCCGGTCGACGCGTTGCGCTTTGGTCAAGCAATCCGCAAGCATGTTGTGCGTGCTGCAATGCTGCAGCACCACCTTCCCCTTTTCAACCATGTCCCGTGCATAATGGTAATGCATGTCAATGTGCTTCGTCCTCCTGTATTGCGTCGGGTTGTTGGTCAGCGAGATTGTGCCGGTGTTGTCCTCTTGCACCACCGTTGGCTCCTGCTGCGGTACGCCTAGCTCCCACAGCAACCTGCGGAGCCACACCGCCTCCTTGACCGCCTCGGCCAGCGCGATGTACTCTGCTTCCACTGTGGAGGTGGCAACGCAGTCTTGCTTTCTACTGCATCACGAGACCGCTGCACCAGCGAGGAAGAACACGTAGCCGGATGTGGACTTCCCTTTGTCCACATCGCCAGCGTAGTCAGCGTCCATGTAGCAGACCAGACGCAAGGGGTCCGCCCGCCCCTTGCCGTCGAACCTCGAGCGCATGCCGCGTCGCCTGCAGGTAGCGGAGGATGCGCTTGACCGCCTGCCAGTGTAGTGGCCCTGGATTGGCCACGAACCTGCTCACTTGGCCCACCCCGTAGGCCAAGTCTGGTCGAGTCGCCACCATGGCGTACATGAGGCTGCCCACCGTCCATTGGTAGGGTACCTCTGCCATATCCTCCCGCTTTTCTTTTGTTTGCGGCGCCATTGCCGCACTCAGTTCATAGGTTGTGGAGACTGGACTGCCAACTGGTTTGCAGTCCTCCATGCCATACCGCTTCAGCACCTCGGCCATGTATTTGGCCTGTCCCAGCTCAAGCGTGCGCACCCTTCGGTTCCGCGTAATGCTCACCCCGAGGTAGTACTCTAGCTCCCCCATGTCCGACATCTGGAATCTGCTGCTCAGCTGCTCTTTCAGTTGCTGTTGGCTCGGTAAATCCGTCGAGCACACAATCAGGTCATCCACGTAGAGTCCAACGATCTGATGGAGCTGTTTGTTGCACCGCACGTACACACTATGATCCACCTCACAGCGCTTGAAGCCGAGTTGGGCCATGAAGCTGTCCATCTGTTGGTACCAGCATCTGGGCGATTGTTCTAGCCCATACAAGGACTTCCGCAGCTTACACACCTTGCCCTCCGGCGCCTCCTCCCCCTCTGGCACCTCCATGTACATCTCTTTGTCTATGATTCCATTGAGGAAAGCCGTCTTTACGTCCATTTGGTGGAGCTCCATGTCCTTCGCGGCCGCCACCGCAAGGATCGCCCGAATGCTTGTGAACTTGGCGACGGGAGCAAACGTCTCATCGTAGTGCTTCCCCTTACGCTGTGCGTAACCTTTCGCCACCAGCCTCGCCTTGTATTTGTCAACCACACCCTCCTTTGTGAACTTGGTCTTAAAGACCCACTTTGAGCCGATGACCTTGGCATCTTTCGGCCTGTTAACCAGCTCCCACGTATCATTTTTCATGATGGACGCCAGCTCTGATTTGATGGCTGCGTCCGATTGATCCCCTTCAGGCCGTGCAAGCGCCTCTTGCACGGTAGTTGGCTCCGTTGATGCAGCGAGCATGCACCGCGTCATGCCAATCCATCAACCGGTGCTTGCGTCGAAGCGCTTCCCCGCTTTTCGCTGCCTCCCGCTGCGGCGCGGTAGTTTTGGTGGCACATCGTCACTCTGCTATGGTCCCTCCGACTCAGGACACTCCAGTGAATCATCAACCGGACGGCTCCCCGAGGATCTCTCTCGTTCTGGTGAAACATTCCCCAAACGACCGGCACGTCTGGTGGATTTTCCACCGACGCCCGATGCACACTCTGCCAAGAGTGCGCGCCTCGGCACAGTAGGTGCCTCATCCGCCGGATCCTTCCGGTGGATGTCCTCATCAGCTTGATCGTCATCAGAGTCCTCCGTATCGGCTGCCATCGCTGGTGCAAGTTCGTGCTCTGATGCTGCATCCTCAACTTTGGCGTCCGCCGGCTCCTTCTCGTAGTCAAGAAGCTGGAACTACTCCCCCGTCTTTGGGGAGTCCACCACGCCCGCGTCGTTGCTGCTGATGTAACTCTGCTACTTGTCACACTCGACGTCTCGGCTGCGGATTACCTCCTCCTTGCGCATGTCGTAGAGCCGGTACGCCTTATGCACGCTCTCATAGCCAAGGAAGAGATACGAATTTGCCCGCGGCTCCAGCTTTCTGTCACGCCTTTGCGCAGCCTGCACCACCACGTGCGCCTTGTACCCGAACACTTTCAGGTGTACCACAGTTGACTTGCGCCCGCTCCAAACCTCCTTCGGCGTCTTCTAGCCACTCCTCCCCTTCAGCACCGCTGGAGGAGTGAGGTTGATGGTATAGCTTGCTGTACGCACAGCTTCCGCCTAGAAGCTTCGCGGCAATTCCGCATCCACCAACATGGTCCGTACCATGTTCAGCAGCGTCTGGTTCGCCCGCTCCGCCATGCCATTTGACTGAGAGGAATATGGCGTAGTTTGTTGCCATTTTATGCCCTGTTGCTTCATCCACCGGCTACAGCCCACGTACTCTCTGCCGTTGTCGCTGCGTAGCGCTCTGACCTTCCGGTCAGTCTCCCTCTTCACTGCGGCAACATACTCCTTCAGCCGGTCTAGGACCTCGCCTTTCCGCTTCATGAAGTACACGAATAGTTTTCTGCTGTAGTCATCAATGAAGGTGATAAAGTAACGCGCGCCGCTCTTTGACGCAGTCTTGAATGGTCCGCACACGTCGCTGTGCACGACCTCCAGCAGGTCCGAGGCGCGATTCACGTTCTCGTTGAACGGTTTCCACCGCGCCTTGCCTAAGATGCAAGGCTCGCACTTTTTGTGCACTCCTGCATCTGTCGTCTCTACCGCACCGTCGATGACGAGGCCGCGTACCAGCTCGCGCTTCGCCATCTCCTTCAAGACTGCGAGTGAGGAATGCCCCAGTCGTCGGTGCCAGAGCTCCAGATCAGCTCCCCCTCTTTTGGCCACGTTCACGCTGCGTTCCTGCAAGTCTGCTGAATCTGTCGCCGCGGGGATCACCTTGGTCTCCACGATGTAGAGGCCTCCCTTGCGCTTAGCCTCCAGCACGGGCTCACCGCCACCGTCCTTCCGCACGACTGCCCCTCTTCTCCTGAAGAGCACCTCGTACCCCTTGTCAGTCAGGCGGCTAACACTTAGAATGTCAGCCAAGCCGGGTACGTGCTGCACATCCTTGATGACGCGCTGCACCCGCTTTCCGCCAACCACCACCTCCACGTCCACATCTCCTTGGCCAGCCGCCGGCTCGACCTTGTCGTTCGTGACCACCATGGATTTGCTGGACTTGGTGTAGTTGATGAACCCGACCTTCTTGACCTGGGTATGCTCCTCCGCTCCGGAGTCAAGGCATCGCCGGTTGGCCTTCTTGAGGTAGTGGATTTGAGTGTCGTTGAGGAGCGCCTTCTTGCCTTTGGCGTCCTTGCCGCCGGCCTTTGCCTCCTCGGTGCACTCACGGGCCCAATGGCCCTGCTTGCCGCAGTTACGACATGCACCCTTCTTGGCGCCCTTCTTGCCGCCGCCATGTCCGCCACCTCCCTTGGCCCCGCTTCCGCCACCACGCGTTTTGGTGACGAGGGCCGATGAGGATGACGAGGACTCCCCGCAGCTCCGTCACTGTGCCTCGTTGCGGATGTACTCTATGACCGCACCATAGGTGAGCTTGTCCTCTGCCCATCCTCCCAAGACTGTAATGAGAGGGCTCCAACTGTCAGGAAGGGCCATGAGGAGGGCCATCGCCTGCAGCTGCGTGTCGATATTCCACCCCACGTCGTTGCATTGTGAGGCAAGCGACTCGATCTGTTGTATGGCGGTGATGACATCATCTCCCTCCTTGATTCTCAATGTCAGGAGTCACTTTATTGCGAAGACTTTGTTCGCCAGCGACTTGGATTGATGGATGGTACAGGGTTTTTGCCAAGCTTCGGCTGCCAGCTTGTAGCCCTGGAAGTAGCCCCACTATGACTCGGCCGTCCCGGACACTAGCAGCATGAGCGCCTCCGTGTTCTTCTTTGCAAAGGCCTCCTTCTGTGCTTCCGTTGCCGTCGCTTCGTCAAGGACTTCCGTTCCCTTCATGACCTCCAACAGCCCCTTATGCGCGAGGTGCAGCTCGAAGTGCCACCTCCATAGCCCGTAGCCAGGGCCACCTGCATACTTCTGGATGGGCTGCGTCTCCTTCTACGCCATTTGTGCAGTCTTCAACTCCGGGACCTCAGAGCTTGACGGCGATGTTGTCCCTGACGACAGTCCTGTCCGCCGCGAAAGCCGTGAGCGATGTGCACACCGGTCAGGGCCGTGGGCCCATAACCTTTCGTCAGAAAATGGCCCCCGTGTGGAGGCAGTTCCAACGTGGCCCGACGGGTCTACTGTGCTCACGGCTGTGTTTTGCGGGTGGTTCTGAGTCTAAGCGTGAGCTTTCTAGTTGCCTCACGCTATGTTTCTGGGAGTCGAAGGCATTTACGAGACAGTCACTTTTGCGAAGGGAATAACGTGATTTTTCATTAGTTTTTTTTTTAACATGGACATGATCTAAGCATTTGTAGGGCTAGTCATGAGCTCTCCAACGCACCAAACCGTGCACGATTCGGATAACCGTAGCTCCCGCTACGTCAGTCGAAGCGCAGCACCCCAAACCAGCCGCTCACTCGGCGGCGCGCACCACGTCGCCCGCCGAGGCGCCTTCAGACATCAAGGACCCATCAAAACGCCATACCCGAGGCGCAGATGTCCCTATGCATAGTGGCGGCGCCCCTCGCGCCTTTGGGGTCTGTTTCGATGAGTTAATCAGCAAGTTTGGTGATGGGGATTGATGTGGGTCGAAACCTGTTCGCGGACTTCCAGTCGGAATTTTGACCAAGTCCCCGAGTAACAAGCTGTACTACTGAATTTTGGACTCCGAGCCAAGATTTTGGCTAAGTCCCTCAGTAACAAACTGCACTCCTCAAATCCGGCAGATCATCCACCGGACGCCTCGGCAAGTCCTTCCGGAGCAAAATCCCCAGATGGCATTTTGTTACTCGCTCCGGTCAATTATTCATCGGAAGTCAAACCGCGGCCGGCTCCCAGAACCTCCGCGCACAGCCCAACTTTGGAAGCCCATATCTCCCTCGTTACTTGTTCGATTCCGGTGAAACAACTTCCACCGGATTCAGCAATTTGTCAACTTTTGGAGGAAATCCTCCATTTTAAGATCCAAGAAATACTCAAGTCGCCAGATCCGTTGACGTGTATTTTTCCTCTCTCTGGCGGCTCGTCGGCGCCTCTCGGTGCCGCACTTGGGCATGCAGATGGGCAAATCTTCAACACTTTCCTGGTGTCTCTTACCCCTCGGTATACGCCCAGCAACGTTATGGAGAATCTCGGCCTCTCAGGCGCTTTAGCCGTTGCCACAGCAACCTGCGAGCAGGCCTCCTCTCAGGATGTCTCCTCCCGCTCTTCGAGTCAACCTGCCTCTGTTGATCTTGGCCTCGTTCTTGACTCTATCACCCTTTCCCCTGGTTCTGCCACTGAGGCCGCCGTCACCGCGGCTCTCGAGGCGCTCCGTGCGCCCCCTTCGCCGCCTCTTTGTCACCCACCCCCCACCCAAACCTCTCTGTTCCCGTGCGCGGCGGCCATCCTTGACCCCCTTGCCTTTCGCCCCTCCGACACCCCCCATGCCGTTCCCCCTGTCCATCTTGTCGGCACTGTTGACCCTACCATTGGCAGTGCTGGTGTCTCCGGTGCTCCTATGCGCATTGCCATCGCTCCTGACGGTGTCGTCACTACCAGCAATGCTGTCACTTCCAGAGATGTCGTCGCTACTGACAGTGTGATCTCCCTTGGCATTGTTATTGTAGCCGGTGGTGTTGTGGCCGCTAGAAGTGCCGTTGTCCCCAGCAAAGTCTTCGCCCTCGATGGTGCTGTCGCCCCCGGTGGTGCTGTTGCTCCCGTTGGTGCCGTCGCCCCCGGAGGTATCATCGCCCCCGGCAGTGTCGTTGCCCTAAGCAGTACCATCGCCCCTGCTGGTGTTATTGCTCTCTGAATCGCCGGCACCCTGAGCGGTGCTGTAGCCTCAGGTGCCGTTGTCGCCCCCAGTGGTCCCATCGCACTTGCAGGTCCCACCGCGGCCGGCGGTGCTCTTTCTCCTGGCGGTGCCATCCACCTCCGTGGCATTATGCCACTTGGTGACACCGTCCCCGCCAACGGTGTCCTGCCGGCCGGTGGCACTGCTCCTGTTGGCGCCCTTTCCCCTCGTGACCTGGTTGCTGCTCTTGCTTGCACGGAGGCTCGCCTCAATGCTTTAACACTCGCAGTTGCTTAGCTCACCCCCTCCCGCTACATCACTACCCTTGAATCGTGCTCAGGGGTACATCCCGGGCACCCCGTTCTCTGATTGGTCCCCCTGATTCGTGTCTTGGGCCCACATGCATGGCCTCTGTGAGCACTATGACCCCTCTTGCTCCCTTCCTCCCGTTCACCCTGATCGTTGAGGTCTTGCCTTCCACCTCCTCTATTTCGCTGCCCCTTCTGTTGTTCTCTACCAGCTTGATCGGTTTGTGCTCACAGCCACCCTTCCCACTCACCCTCGTGAGGCCTGGACTGCCCTCTTGGCTCTTTAGTCTTTCGACTCCTTCCGTTCCACGACCTCCCTCCTCGCCAATCTTTGAGCTGTTTGCCACCGTCCTAACGAGTCTTTAGGTGCCTACCTGGGCCGCGCGCAGCTCTCCCAGAGGGAGCTCCTCACAGCGGGTGCCTCCTTGACAGGTCAAGCTTTCCTCACATCTGTCGTCGTTGGTCTTGGCCCTGCCTTTTCCAGTGCCCTCACTTCCTTTCCCCTTGCCCTCACTCTCTAGGCTGCGTATCGGACTCCTAGGGCAGTCTAGCTAGTGCTGCTGGATGGGCTCCGCTCCTTCTAGGCGATCTCCCGGCCGTCCCTCCCGCCGAGCATGTCCTGTCCTATGCCCTTCCTGGCCTCCTCCCACATTTGGCATCTTATGTCCATGCATTTTGCGCTGCGCCTGGTGGAGGTGGTGGTAGTGGCGATGACGGTGCTCGTCTATCCACGTCCTCGAACTGCGAGATTATGGGTCATTGTCACAATGCGTGTCCACTTCCCCCGGTCCCTGATCTTTGAGAGCGTATTGTGCATCAGTGTGTCCTCCTCCATGGTCATGCTTATGTTGACCCTGCCGGTCTTGCACCTTCTGTGGTGCCCGGTGCTCCACCGCCTGCCGTTCTCGACCTTCTGTCCCTAGTGCCTACGGCACCCCCTCCACTTACGAAAGCTGCGATCATTACTCTCATTCGCCGTGTCGTGGCTGATGGTGGGCTCGGCGAGCCGCCGCCTGCTAGTACGTCTCCCTTGTTTGATCTCCTTGCTGGCCCTGCCTCTTGTCCTTCTTCTCCTAGCGTTCCCTCTCCCGATCCTTATCCATCGCCCCTCTCCCCCCGCCCGACTGCATACTACCTCCTCTCCAGCACTAAGCGTGTCGTGGCTCCGTCTTGGGTAGTCAATAGTGCCGTGAAAAATCACATGTGTCCCGTTCGCGAGCTGTCTGCGTCGTTCATTCCAGTCTCTATGATCACTTTGGTGTACACTGGTGGTGGGGTCCCCCTCCCTGTGCTTGGTGTTGGCACTGTTTGTCTCACCTCTTCAGCCGGCTCCTGCACCTTGTCTAGCGTTCTCTATGTTTTGGCTCTTGACTTTTCCCTTCGGTCTGATCCAAATCTCAACGTGTACGGGTTCTCCACCACCTACGCCCTTGGTCTCGTCGCTGTCACTAATTGTGCCAGTGGCTCCGTTTTTCCCCACGGTCGTCGGCCTCATGGAAAGGGCCTTTACCAGGCTCTCCATCCGCACTCTCTCTCGTGCCCGCGGTGGATGCTGTTGCGCTTGTCGCTCTCTCTCTCTCTCTCGCTCGACTCACTCACACCTTCTCCATCGCCGCCTCTGCCATCTTCCCTCCCCCGCTTTGGCCTCCCTCCTCCGTTCCCTTCACTCCGATGGCCTTTCAAACCTGTCATCCCGGGCCCCTTGCACTACCGATTGCACCTTTTGTGCCGTCAGCAAGATGCATCGCCTTCCTTTCCCCTCCTCCCCCTCTCGCATGTCCGCCCCTCTTGAGCTCGTGCATGATGACATCCCTTGTCTTCTTCAGGACGAGTCTCTTGCTAAGCATGCCACGTATGTCTTTAGCTCCATTGACGACTATTCTCGTTACACATGGGTCTTCTTTCTCTGGCAAAGAGCGATGTTGCCCAGACTATCCAGTCGTGGTACGCATGCGCGTAGAGACATAGTCATCACCAGTTGTTGGGCTTTTGGTCTGACCGCATTGGTGAGTTTTTTTGTGCTACAATGTTGTTCTTTGACCATGAGGGTGTGGTTCATGAGCTCTCTCCCCCTATTGTCCACACCAAAATGGGGTTGCCAAGCGTTGGAACTGTACACCCATTGAGGGAGTCCGCACGATGATGGCTGAGGCTAGGTTCCTTGACCGGGTCAAGGAAACTAGCCTTTTGGTCTAAGGTGGCCCATTATCGCACGTGGGTTTGGTACCGGATTCCGCATGGCCCTCTTGCCCTCAACAGCACACACTTCTAGCTGTTCTTTGGTCAAAGTGCCGACGTTAGTCAGGCTGTAGTTTTGGGGACCATGGCTACTGTCTACCTTGACTCCCCTTCTTAGTCTAGGAAGCTCGATCCACCTGGCCGCCTCTGCGTCACCCTTGGGGTTTCGCCTCATTTTCATGTATACCGTTTCTGGGACCCGGTTGACCATCGACTCATCGAGTCTTGTCACGCTTGCTTCTTCAAGAAGATGACTTACAGCGCCTTCTGTGCAGATCGCTTTCTCCCCCCCCCCCCCCCCCCCCCCCC
>SZWC01003195.1:0-10508 GCA_023375785.1 Penium margaritaceum
GCTGGGCCCTAGTTGCACCCTAGTTGCGCCCAAGTTGTGCCAAAGTTGTACCCAAGTTACGTCCTACTTGCGCCCTATTTGTGCCCTACTTGCGCCCAACTTGCAGCCTACTTGTCCCCTAGTTGTGCCCTTTTTGTACCCTAGTTACCCACTCGTTGCGCCTAATTTGTGTGAAAGCTACATCCTAGTTGGGCCCTCAATGCATCTTAATTGCGGCCTACTTGCAACCTACTTGTATTCGTTTTGTGCCCTAGTGACGCCCTAGTTGGATCCTTAATGCGTCTAGTTGTATCCCTTTTGTGCCCTAGTGACGTCCTAGATGCACCCTAGTTGCGCCCTACTCCCGTCTTAGTTGGGCACAAGCTACGTATAGTTACACCCTCGTTGCACCCTAGATGTGCCCTAGTCAGGCCCTAGTTGCGTCCTAGGTATACACTACTTAGGCCCTCCTTCTCCCATAGTTATGCCCTTGTTGCGCACTAGTATCACCCTAGTTGCTCCCCACATGTGCCCTACTTGCGCCCCTATTGCGGTCGAGTTGGACCCTAGTTGCGCACTAGTTGTGCCTTACGTATCCCCTAGTTACGTCTAGTTGTACCCTTGTTACACCTCAAGTGGGCACTAGCTACGTCCTAATTAGGTCCTAGTTATGCAGTAGTTGCACACTAGTTGCGCCTTACTTGCACAATACCAGCACCCTAGTTATGCCTTACTCCCGCCCTTGTTGCGTACAACTTGTATCCTAGTTGCGCCATTGTTCCTTCTCAGTTTGGGACAAGTCATGCCCTAGTAGCGCCATAGTTGCGTCCTATGTGTGCCGTAGTTGCGCCCTACTTGTGCACTAGTTGCGTCCAAGTTCACCCTGGTTGTTCCCTACTTAGGCCCTACTCGTGCCCTACTTGCATCCTACTTGTGCCCCTATTGAGCACTAGGTACACCTTAGTTGCGCCTTAGTTGCGCCTTTCCTATACCCTAGTTGCATCCTACTTGTACCCTAGTTACTCCCTAGTTTGACCCTAGTTGTGTCCTAGTTCCATCCTATTTGCAGCCTACCTATGCCATAGCTGCGTCCTCCTTGCACCCTAATTGCGCCCATCTTGCACCCTAGTTGAACTCTACTTGTACCTCAGTTGAGCACAAGCTATGGCCTAATTGTTGTTGGGATAGGGGCCATCTGGCTCAATTTGATGTCCACAGGAGCAAGTTCTAGGAAACTACCAGATGCGTGCTCTCGTCACATTGGGAGATATGAATTTTCAGAATTTCTGGGGTCATCCACCGTCGGTGTCTGGGTAACCATAGGCAACGTCTCCATGCCTTACTCCACAAAAAGGAAAAGGCAAAAGGTCCAACGTCACAACCTGATGGGAGTAATATCCAACAAGGCCCGAGGTTCTTGGGTTGCATTGTGAGAGTTTGCTGACTACGAAAACGATACCTCTCCTTCGTGTTTAGGTGAGATGAGATCCTTGTGTGCTAGCCATGGACACATGGCGATTCTCCATGTGATTGTGGTTTGTGTGACCACTAAGAGTGTACCATAAGAGCATTTTCTAGCTTTCTACGTCATGTATGAGTGGTCAGCCTGATTGCTAGGCTGATTTCCTCTCTTGTGTAAGATTATGGACTTTGGTGTGGGAGTCTTAGCCTCCATGGCTAAGTGGTGGCTTGTGAGAGGGCTGACTTGCCCAACCTCTAGCTGTTTATGTACTCCATCATTTTGAGTGATTAAACATTCCATTCTTCAGCACAACCGATGTCTTTTCAGTCCCCCATGCTCGCAGCTCCAAGGTCACCTCTCTCCTCCAGTTCCAACACTTAGCATCAGACCCGGATTGTGTCAGTTTCAGCCATTGCAGGCTGTCACTTTGAAAGTGACGGGTTAAGGTCAAACCTTGATTATATTTGACGATCAACCAATGGATATTAAAGCTTGTAAGATACGATTTCCAGCAATCTAAGGATGGCGAAGATCCAACATTCAGATGCAGTGTTATCCTCAAAACCAGGTTGACTAGGGCTACTCTATGCTCTCTGAATAAGATGTTGGATCTGGAGGAGAGAGGGATCCTTGGAGCAGCAAGCATGTGTGATTGGAAGGGCATCACTTGTGCTGAAGAATGGTTGTTGAATCACTCAAAATGATGGAGTACATATAGAGCTAGAGCTTGGGCAAGTCAGCCCTCTCACAAGCCACACCACTTAGCCATGGAGGCTAAGGCTCACACACTACAGTCCATAATCTCACACAAGGGAGGAAATCAGCCTAGCAATCAGGCTCACCACTCACACACAACCTAGAGAGCTAGAAAATTCTCTCATGGCACACTCCTAGTGGTCACATAACCCACAATCCCATGGAGAATCGCCATGTGTCCATGGCTAGCACACAAGGATCTCACCTCACCTAAAAAGTAAGGAAAGGTACCTTTATCCTAGTCAGCACACTCTCACAAGGCAATCCTAAGACCAAGGACCTTTTTGGATATTTCTCCCATCAGGTCTTGACCCTGGACCTCTTGCCTTTTTCTTTTCTCAGGCTAAGGCATGGAGCCATCTCCGATGGCCACCCGCATATGGGCGGTCAATGACTCCGAAAACTTTGAAAATTCATATCTCCCAATCTGAACGTTGGATCGACCTCAAAGTTGGACCGTAGACATTTTGCTACTTGATCTTTCCAATAGTGAAGTCGAATTGATGATCGGAGTAGGCATCTGGTACTTTCCTGCAACTTTCTCGTGTGGACCTCAAACTGAGCCTCATAGCTCCTTTTGCAAGAAACTCCCACTTTGCCACAGTCAGAGTGGGCTGAGTCTACATGCCTTCATGTAGAACTGCTGCATCTCACGGGTCACTAGCTTGGTGCAGAAATAAGCGACCTGCTTGCTGGTTGAAGTAAACTCCAACTAGATAGCACCCTCCTGCACCATATGCCTGATGAAGTGATATGCGATGTCAATGTGCTTGGTGCGTGCATGGTGCTCAGCATTCTTGGCGAGTGCGATTGCGTTTTGGTTGTCGACGCGCACAGGAACTAGGACTGCTACACTCCCACTCATCTCTGCCATGAAAAGCTGAAGCCAAACTGCTTCCTTAGCTCCAAATCTGAGAGAGACGTACTCAGCTTCCGTGCTTGAGGTGGCCACGACCACCTGCCGCTTGCTGCACCAGCTAATGGCCCCACCATTCACGAGGAACACATGTCCAGAGATGGACTTACGATCCTCAGGGTTTGAAGCCCAATGTGCATATGTGTTTCCGATGATGCTGTTGTCGTTGCCATTGTAGGTGATGCCAATGTTGATGGTTCCAACAAGGTAGCAGAAGATCCGCTTCACTGCCTTCTGGTACGGGGTTTGCCATGTGGTGGCTCACAGCGCTAACAGCCTGTGCGAGGTCCGGCCTGGTTGCCATCATCAGGTACATGAGGATGCCGACGGCGCTCTGGTACTTCTGCCGCTCAGTTGCTTTTGCTTCTTCATTGAAGCTCACAAGGTAGTGCCGCGTCTCCAGCAGCGTGCCGATGGGTTTTGCCTCTGCCATGCCAAACTGCTGCAAAACATTCTTGATGTAGCGGCTCTGCTGCAACGAGAGAGAGTGTGATTTGCGGTCACGCTTGATCTGGATACCGAGGAAGTATGATGCCTCCCCGAGATCAAACATCTAGAGACGCTCCTGTATGTCGTCCTTGAACTCCTGTAGTGAAGACATGCTATTGGAAAGGAGGAGCACGTCATCCACATAGACGATGATGAGGAGCACCTCATGACCATGCTGCCAGTGATAGATGCTGTAGTCACACTCATTGCGTTCAAACCCCATGCACTGCAACGCCGCATCCAACTTCTGTTTCCAAGCACGCGATGCTTGCTTGAGGCCGTATAGCGACTTCTGCAGCTTCCAAACCAGGTGCTCCTGGCCATCCATTACAAACCCCTCCGGCTACTCCATATAGATATCCTCCTCCAAGTCACTATTCAAGAATACCGTCTTGACATCCATGTGGTGAACCTCGAAGTCCTCAGCTGCTGCGTAAGAGAGGAGCGTGCGCACAGAGGCAAACTTTGCAACAGGGGCAAAAGTTTCTGTGTAGTCGATGCCCTCCTCCTGCGAGTAGCCCTTGGCGACCAGCCTCGCCTTGTACTTTTCCAGGTTACCATGAGCTCCTCGCTTCTTCTTGAACACCCACTTGCACTTGATCACCTTATGTCCAGGTGGATGCTCAGTCAGCTCCCACGTGCAGTTATCCAGTTGCGATTGTATCTCCTCCTGCACGGCTTGCGCCTTATCTGCTGCATCGGGTGCACCAATGGCCTCCTTGTACGATGTTGGCTCATCTGAATATGCTGCAACTGCTACGTTCATCTGTTCTGGTTTTTGCAGCATCCAGAAATAGCCGCGCTCACTAGGCTTGTAACGCACCCTAAGAGGGTACCTACGACCTGGTGTTGGAGCGTTAGCGGGAGGATGGCACGGTGCTGCTGGCACAACTGCTGCTGCTGGTGGTGCTACATCTCCCTCCTCTTCTTCTGTCGATGAGGCTGCTGTATCTGCTGCATCACACATGGGAGAGTAGAGTGATTCTCCCACTGTCATAGTAGAGGAAGGATCGGGAGAGAATGGGTCAGGAAGGATTTCTTCTCCCATTGTCTCGTCAGCTGCTGGTTCTACTGCCTCTTCACAGACAATGTTGGTGCCAATGACGTTGCTCTCGTTGAAGACGACATCACTGGAGATGATGACGTGGCCTGTATCCCTCTCGTACAGGTGATAGGCCTTGCTTGCCATGTCATAGCCAATCATCAGCATCAGTGTACTCTTTGTGTCCCATTTCTGCCGCTTCTCCTTGGGCACGTACACGTGCGCCAGGCTGCCAAATGCTTGGAGATGACCCACGGTCGGTTTCTTGTTGAACCGCGTCTCGTACGGTGTCATTTGCTCCAGCGCCTTAGTTGGACTACGGTTCTTGATGTAGACCGCAGTGCTCACGGCTTCAGCCCAGAAGTCGTAGGTCAACCGAGCCGCGTGCAGCATGGGGCGCGCTTACTCCACAATGGTACGGTTGGCGCGTTCTGCTACCCCGTTCTGCTACGGCGAGTACGGCGTGGTACGTTGCGCCTTGATGCCAGTTGCTGCGAGGTAGTCCTGGAACTCCTTGCTTAGGTATTCTCCACCGCGATTGCTGCGCAGCGCCTTGATCTTCTTGCCAGTCTGGTTCTCCACCATGGCCTTGAACTCCTTGAACATGTCAAAGCACTGGTCCTTGGAAGGAAGGAAGTACACAGCAGTGTAACGGTTGAAATCATCAATGAAGGTCAAGAAATACCTAGAGCCTCCAAAGCTCTGGGACTGCATCGGTCCGCACAAGTTTGTGTCGACCAGCTCCAACATCTCCTTCGCACGCTCCCCTACTCCAGAGAACGCCTCCCGTTGCTGCTTCCCCTTTTAACAGGTGATGCATAACTACTGCTCAAAGTTAGAGATGGTGGGCAGGTCACGCACCATCTGCTTTGCTTGAAGATGCTGCAAAGCGCGCATGCCGATGTGGCCGTAACGCACATGCCAGAACTTGCCATCTGTTGCCTGCACTAATACTGCAAGACTTTGCTCACGTGGGATCTTGGTCGTACCCAGCAGGCGGTACATGTCGCCCTCCTTCACCAACCTGGCAAACTCCTCTCCTGTATCCTTGTTAAGGATGTAGCCATAGTCATCATCGAAGATGACGTGCAAACCTGTGTTTGTAAGAGAGGAGACTGAGAGGAGGTTGAATGCAGCATCAGGTACATACAGCACGCCATGGAACACTCCCACTTCAATGCCACGTGGGGTCTCTAACCACATCTCCATAATCCCAATCTCCTTAGCATACACCACCCGATCATCACCCATAGCGATAGGACGTGGAGGGTTTGACAGCAGCTGTGTAAACCACTCTTTGTGATGTGTGAGGCTCTTGGTACACCCTGGGTCCTTGTACCATGCGAGATCCGCCTTCTCCACCTGCAACATGTGAGACTTGGCCACGAAGAGACGGCCGCGCACCTCCTTGGCCACATTCATGTTGCCAAAGTGGCGTACACCAGCCTGGTTTTGCTGCTGCTGCTGCTGTTGACGCTGCTATGACTGCTGCTCCTGCTGTTGTTGCTTTTGTTGCTGCTGCTACGATGACTGCTGCTGCTGCTGCTCCTTCTGGTCCCTCTTTAGCTTGAAACACTCCTTTTTGTAGTGTCCCTCTTCTTGGCAGTAGTGGCATTTGCCTTTCTTTCTTCCTTTCTGCTACCCAG
The DNA here is from genome assembly GCA_023375785.1 of Penium margaritaceum. Classification (NCBI taxonomy): domain Eukaryota; kingdom Viridiplantae; phylum Streptophyta; class Zygnematophyceae; order Desmidiales; family Peniaceae; genus Penium; species Penium margaritaceum. The sequence continues at coordinate 6,291 of SZWC01003195.1, forward strand.
ACTGCTGCTGCTGCTGCTGGTTGCGTGAGCTCGTGGCCACAAAAGCTGCTTCACTACTGTCGCCGCCATTACGCTTTGCTGCATTGCGACGTAATTCCACATGCACCAGGTGTGTGCAGATGAAGTCGAGGTCGAGAGTTGGATGCCACTCCAGTGTCCCTCGCACCGTGTTGTAGCTAGTTGGGAGTCTCCTCAGCAAGAGGAGGATGAAGCGCGTCTCTTCCACAGGGTTGCCGGCCGCTCTCAGCTGCTTCGCCAGCTCCTTTGCCCTGTCAAGATACGCCTCCATCCCTTTACCACCCCGCATTTTCAGCGCCATCATCTTTTCCTCCAAAAGCATGAGGAATGCAGGATCCTTGCTCTCATACTTCTTGCACAACGTGTCCCACCCCTCCTTTGCAGAAGTCTTGTCACTCACATACTGAAGATGCGGGTTGGAGATGGTGTTGACAAGCAATTTGTAGGCCTGCCTGTCCTTCTTCTTCCACTCCTCATACATCACTGGTACAGCTGTAGAAGAACCCGCATCAGCTGAACCCTTTTGCGGAGTCTTCCCCGCCACCACCTGCGCTGCGCTGATGCCTTTTTCCTATGGAACTGGAGCCGGTTCGTTGCCGCTCACCACCTCCCACAAGCCCCTCTCCTCCAAAAGGAGGCGGGTACGGATCTTCCAAAGCGTGAAGTTGGCGCGTCCCTCCACATTCTCCAAAGGCTGGGCTGCTGTCACAATGCCAGCTCCAGCCATTTTGAGCCTTAGTGATGCTCAGCGTTGCCCTTGGATGGCGGCGCTACCCATGCTTCTGCTGCTGCTACTGCCAGAAATCTGTCTCACAGAAAATGGACTGTAGATGCTAGTAGACTAGGAATTTTGAAAAACGGAGTCCACCACTGGAAAATTCAACTCACAACCTCTCAGATCAACCCATAAAATAGGGTCATCAACAGGGGATTTTAAAAGATATTCCCTCTTAAAAACAAGGTAGGCTTCTGCTCCTACTCCAACTCAGACCAGCCAGCTTGTAAACAGCATTTCTCGCAAACGAATCGATGGATTGCAAATAATTTTGCACCAATGGAAAGCTTAGGAAAAATACTACAAGTCGCATGCACCACTTTTTATATTTGACATAGAAACAAGAGAGTTATGGTCATCACAAGGCGACAGTCTTACTCATAGAGAAGAGTGCAGCCTTAGCCGACCTCGTTTTGAGCATAACTCTCAATCCGACCGTTGGATCTTTGCGATCTTGGGCTCGTTGGAAAGCTTGTCTTTTGAAATTGAAGGTCAAATGGTTGATTTTGAAATCTGGTGAAGTAATCACCCCAACCCGTCACTCTCAATGTGACGGCTTGTGCTGGCTGAAAGTGGCAGAATTTGGCTCTGATACCAAATGTTGGATCTTGAGGAGAGAGGGAGCCTTAGAGAAGCGAGCATGTGTGATTGGAAGGGCATCACTTGTGCTGAAGAATGATTGTTGAATCACTCAAAATGATGCAGTACATATAGAGTTAGAGCTAAGGCAAGTCAGCCCTCTCACAAGCCACACCACTTAGCCATGGAGGCTAAGGCTCACACACTAGAGTCCATAATCTCACACAAGGGAGGAAATCAGCCTAGCAATCAGGCTGACAACTCACACACAACCTAGAGAGCTAGAAAACGCTCTCATGGCACACTCCTAGTGGTCACATAATCCACAATCCCATGGAGAATCGCCATGTGTCCATGGCTAGCACACAAGGATCTCACCTCACCTAAAAGGTAAAGAAAGGTACCTTTATCCTAGTCAGCAGACTCTGACAAGGCAATCCTAAGACCAAGGACCTTTTTGGATATTTATCCCATCAGGTCTTGACCCTGGACCTCTTGCGTTTTTTCTTTTCTCAGGCTAAGGCATGGAGCCATCGCCCATGGTCACCCGGATATGGGCGGTCGATGATCTGGAAAACATTGAAAATTCATATCTCCCAATCCGACCGTTGGATCGAGCTCAAACTTGGACCGTAGACATTTTGCCACCTAATCTCTCCAATGGTGAGGTCGGATCAACCATCGGAGTAGGCATCTGGTACTTTCCTGGAACTTGCTCATGTGGACCTGAAACTGAGCGAGATGGCTCCTTTTCCAACATAAGACAGTTGCCTTGCGATGACCGAAAATCTATCATCTCTTCCTTAAAGGGAAAAAAGTGGTACATGTGAATAGAAAAAAATTTTCCAAGCTTTTTGTGGGTGCAAAAACATTTGCATTCCATGGGTAAGTTTGCGAGACAGATAGTTTCCAAGTTGAGTGGTCTAAGCTGGAGAACAAGCAATAGCATATCATGTTTTCAAAAGGACATATCCTTTAAAATCTCCAATTGGTGACCCTGTTTTATGGGTGCATCTGTAAGTTCTTGAGCTGAAATTTTCAGTGATGGACTCAAATTTCAAATTTACTTGTCACATCGTAGGTGGTAGCAGGGAACATGCCGAAGAAAGGAGGTCAGATGGAAGCTTATGCATAACTACAACAGCGGCGTATGAGGAGTGGAATGAGAAGGAAAGGTACACTGACAGGTTGCTTGTCTACACCATCTCCTACCCGCATCTTGAGTACGTGAATGACAAGGCTACTGCAAAAAAGGGGTGGAACACATTGTACAAGAAATATGAGAACAAGAACCCTGCATTCCTCATGCTTTTTTAAGAGAAGATCATGGTGCTGAAAACATACGGTGATGAGGGGATGGAGGCATACCTGGACAAGGCAAATGACCTGGCAAAGCGGTTGAGAGCGGCTGGTAACCCTGTGGAGGAGACACGCTTCATTCTTCTTTTACTCAGGGGACTCCAAACCAGATAAGACATGGTGCGAGAGACGGTAGATTGTCAACCAACTCTCAACCTTGATTTGATCTGCACGCACCTGGAACAGGTAGAACCACGACGTTATCAAAGAAAGCGCAATGCCGACAGCAGCGGCAAAGCACCTTTAATGGTAATGGGCTCATGCAGCCACCAGCACTAGCAACAATCTAGGCATTAGAGAGGGAATAAGAAAGGTAAAAAAGAGCGGCACTACAAGAGAGAGTACTTTAAGATTGAGAGAGATGAGAAGTAGCGACTGTAGTAGTGGCGACAGTAGCAAAAGCAACTGTATTCACAACACAAGCAGCAGCACTCACACCGGCGTCAGTAGCAGCAGCGGAACCAGGCAGGAGTGCGGCACTTTGGCAATATGAACCTGGCCAAGGAGGTGTACAACCACCTCTTTATGGCCAAGTCAGGCGTGTCGCAGGTGGAAAAGGCAGACCCAGCATGGTACAAGGACTCAGGGTGCACCAAGTCTATGACACACCACAAGGAGTGGTTCTCACAATTGCTATCAATTCCCCCTTGACCTATTGTTTTGGATAATGATAAAGTGTTGTATGGTGAGGGAATTGGGATAGTGGAGAAGTGGTTGGAGTCCCCGTGTGGAATTCAACTGGGAGTGTTCCATGGCGTGTTGTATGTAGCTGGTACTTTGTTCAACCTTCTCTCCATCTCCTCTCTCACCAACAGAGGGTTGCGTGTCGTCTTTGAAAATGACTACGGCTATATCCTCAAAAAGGAAACTTGAGAGAAGTTGGCCATGTCGTTGAAGGAGGGCAACATGTATCGCTTCTTATGATCAACTAACATCCCGCGTAAGCAGAGTCTTGTAGGAGTGGTACAGGAAACAAATGGTGAGAGTCGGCATGCGCACTACGGCCACATCGACATGCGCTCCTTTGAGCAGCTTCAAGCGAAACACATGGTGCGTTACTTGCCCACCATTTCCAACTTTAAGCAGCAGTTGTGCATCGGTAGTTTGGAGGGGAAACAACATTGGGGGGCATTCTTTGGAGTAGGGGAGAGTGTAAAAGAGGTGCTAGAGCTGGTTCACAGAGACTTGTGTGGGCCGATGCAGACCCAGAGCTTTGGAGGATCTAGGTATCTTCTGACCTTCATTGATAATTTTAGCCGTTACAATGCTGTGTACGTCCTTCCTTCCAAGGATCAGTCCTTTGACCGGGTCAAGGAGTTCAAAGTAACAATGGAGAACCAGATTGGCAAGAAAATCAAGGCACAATGTAACGACCGCAATGGAGAGTACCTCCGCAAGGAGTTCCAAAACTATTTCACAACAGTTTGCATCAAGGCACAGCGTATTGTGCCATACTTGCTACAGCAAAACGGTGTAGCAAAACGCGT
>SZWC01003195.1:25588-50214 GCA_023375785.1 Penium margaritaceum
TTGACCTCCTCTCCCAAACGGCTTCTTCTTTGCCTTCGCTTGGAGGCATGGTTCACACAATGCACACCCTTCGCCATGCTTCATGGTGCACCCGTCCATTCCGCGGACTACCTCTTGCTCCTGCATCTTCTGCAGCGTGCTGTTGGCCACATGGCCAAATCGCCGGTGCCACAGCTCAGCGTCAGTGTCCTTGGTTGATGTGGCGGCCGCAGCGGTCGCCGGCGGTGCATCCTTTGGCTCCGGTGCCACTGTCTTGGTGGCACATGCGAGTCCCTCATCCAACGCCTTGGTGACTTTGGTTTGAAGCACGTAGAGGCCGTCGACTCTTGGAACTTGAAGCATGAGGTCGTCTTTGGTGTACAAAATCTGGATGTCCTCGTTTTTGAGGGCCACCGCTTCCTTGTTGGTGAACACCACTGTCATGTTGTTGTCGGTGATTTGTGACACGGACAACAGGTTGGCTGCGAAGGAGGGCATGTACACCACCTTTTGAAGGTTGACCGCCTTCTCCGCACCGTTCACGTTGAACGTGATCACCTTGTCCCCTTCGCCCATGGCTTGGACGACGCCGCCGTTTGCACACTTGATGCGCATGACAGATTCGGCCATGGAGACAAATCCACCCTTCTCTTTTGATGAGTGGTGGTTGGTGCCCGAGTCAAGGGCAAATGCCCCGGGCCTAAGGATCGCTGCCCCCTTCATGGGCAGCCCCCTAGCCATCATGTTGGTGAGCTCTTTCTTCTCCTTTCCACCTTTGTTCCCGCCTTCTTTCTTGGGACTTCGGCAGTCCCTAGCCCAGTGCCCAGCCTTGCCACAGTTGTGACAGTTGCCGGGCTTCTTGGAACTCTTCCCGCCACCGTTGCCTTTCCCTCCACCGCCACCGCTTCCGCTGTTGCCTTGACTGGAGCGAGAGCTTGCACTTTGTCCACCGAAGTGAGAGGCATAGGCTGAGATGTTTACCTCACTACCACTGCGTCGCATGGACTCGTTGCGGACGTGTTCGGCAACAGCCTCGTACGTCAGATCCGCCTCCTTCCAACCGCCAAATACGGTGATCAAGGACCCCCAGCTTTCCGGCAGCGCCATTAGAAGGATCATGGCACGCATGTTGGAGTCGAGCTTCCATTCCATTTGCTGGACCTCTTGCATCACGTTGTCGAATGACTGCAAAAATGCGGGTATCGATTCTCCTTCGCTCACCCTCATCGACATCAACCGTTGGAAGATGAAGAGTCGGTTTGCTAGGGCGTTCGATTGATGCACGCGTGAGAGCTTTGTGTAGGCCTCGGCAGCCAACGTGCATCCTGTGATGNTCCTCGTCCCCTAGTCCGCCACGTGCGCGCACCCTACCTGAAGAAGCCGATGGAGCCGATGGAGCAGATGGAGCCGTCCGATGGTCGTGTCCCTGTTGTACCTGTGCGCCCTGCAAGACCACGCGCTAGTCGGTCTTGGAAGCGTGCCTTAGAACCAGAAGTGTGGGCCCATAACCCTTTGTCAATGCGCCGGATAGCAACGGTCTAGAAAACGGGTCCCGACATGGGAGGCCGCCAACCGCTCTTGGTATTGCAACCAAGATAACATATCACCCTCGAACGAGGGATCCACACTTTAGGTTCGTTTGGTTTGCAACCTCACGAAGTCCGCATGTTGGTCTTTAGTGTCTACCTTTGGTTGGACACTCTGTGAGGAGTCTCAAAGGCAAGAACTGTAAATGGATGCATGCAAGGTACAGGCTTTTATACTTGCAGAGCTTTGCTAAAGCTTCTGCTTGTAGTGGCTCCACTGGAGCCAACCTCAACCTACAATCCTACTTGGCGCGTCCTTAGACCGCCAAGTGTCATCCTCAAGCCAGGCTTTTAGTAAGCTTCATAGAAGCTTCCTGTCCAAGTTTTGGCCACAACAAAATGTGGCCGTCGCGGGGTATGAACCCGCGATCTCTTGTTTGAGACTCCGGTGCCTATTCAACCATGCCAAAAAGGTATGGTTCCTATGATGAGCCACAGGGGACATACCCATTATGGGCAGTGCATTCCTGTCCCATCTCAGAACAGACCAAGGGGACATACTCCATAGAGCAGTGCATGCCTTGTCTGTATGTGTAGCTAGCCAGCTAGGCAGTGGACAAGGTGCATACTATTTCAACACCATCAACATCGCGATGACCTACAATGGCAATGACAACAACATCATCGCCTACACAGACGCAGATTGGGCTTCAAACCTTGAGGATCGCAAGTCCATCTCTGGACATGTGTTCCTCATGAATGGTGGGGCCATCAGCTGGTGCAGCAAGCGACAGGTGGTCGTGGCCACCTCAAGCATGGAAGCTCAGTACGTCTCTCTCAGCTTTGGAGCCAAGGCAGCAGTTTGGCTTCAACGTCTCATGGCAGAGATGAGTGGGAGTATAGCAATTCCAGTTCTTGTACACATTGACAACCAGAGCGCAACCGTACTGGCCAAGAATCCCAAACACCATGCATACACCAAGTATATTGACATCGCATATCACTTCATCAAGCACATGGTACAGAATGGTGCTATCAAGCTGGAGTTTACTACAACCAGCAAGCAGGTCGCTGACTTCTACACCAAGCCAGTGACTCATGAGAAGCAGAAGTTTTGCATGAAGGCATGTGGACTTAGCCCACTCTGAGTGCGGCATAGTGGGAGATTGTTGGGAAAGGAGCCATCCGGCTCAGTTCAGGTCCACATGAGCAATTTCCAGGAAACTACCAGATGGCTGCTGCGATCGTCCATCTAACTTCAACATTGGAGAGACGAGGTGGCAAAATGTCTACAGTCCAAGTTTCAGGCTGATTCAACGGTCGGATTCAGAGATTTTATGTTTTTTAAGTTTTCGGGGTCATGGACCGCCGGTATCTGGGTGACCATGGGCAATGGCTCCATGCCTTAGGCTCAGAAAAGAAAAAGGCAACAGGTCCAAGGTCAGTACCTGATGGGATAAATATCCACAAAGGTCTTAGATTCTTGGATTGCCTTGTCAGAGAGTGCTGACTAGGAAAAAGGTACCTCTCCTTACTTTTTAGGTGAGGTGAGATCCTTGTGTGCTAGCCATGGACACATGGCGATTCTCCATGGGATTGTGGGTTATGTGATCACTAGGAGTATGCCATAAGAGCATTTTCTAGCTCTATAGGTCGTGTTTGAGTGGTCACCCTGATTGCTAGGCTGATTTCCTCTCTTATGTGAGATTATGGACTCTAGTGTGTGAGTATTAGCCTCCATGGCTAAGTGGTATGCCTTGTGACAGGGACGACTTGTCCAAGTTCTAGCTCCATAAGTAATCCATCATTTTGAGTGATTTGATAACCATTCTTCAGCACAAGTGATGCCCTTCCAGTCCCACATGTTTGCTGCTCCAAGGCTCCTTCTCTCCTCCAGATCCAACAAGTTACGCCCTAGTTGAGCCCTAATTACACTCTACTTGTACCCTGCTTGCTCCCTAGTTGTGTCCTACTTGTGCCCTAGTTGCGCTCTACTTATGCTGTAATTGTACTATGGATGTATCTCATTTTGACATACTTCCGACCTAGTTACACCCTACCTCCTCCCTAGTTGCGCCCTATTTGCGCTCTACTTGCACCTTAGTTGCGTCCTACCTGTCTCCTCTTTGGACCCCCTTGCTTCTGGTTATGCCCTTGTTGGGCTCATATTACATTGTACTTGTGCTTTACTTGCACATTGTTCTTGCCATTTATGTGCCCTAGTCACGCCATAGGTGTGCCCCACGTCCTACTTGTGCCCTAGTCGCGCCCTAGTTGCACCATAGTTACGACGTACATGCGTACTACTTGGGCCATAGTTGCGGCCTAGTTGTGCCCTAGTTGGACCTTTGTTTGACACTTGCTATTCTCTTTGTGCCCTTGTTGCACCCTCGTTGTGCCCTAGTTGTGCCTCACGTGCGCCCTACGTGTAGCCTAGTAGCATCCTATTTGCGTCGTAGATGCGTCCTACTTACGCTCTCATTGCACCTTAGTTCAAACTTGGTTGCGCCTCAATTGGATACGAGCTCCACTCTACTTATGCCCTATTTGTGCCCTTATTGCATCCTGCCTGCGCGCTACTTGCGCCTAGAGGCACCCTACTTGCGCCCTAGTTGCGCCCTAGTTAAACCCTTGTTATGCCATAGTTGGGCCTCGATTGAGCACTAGCAACGCCATAGTTTTTTCCTAGTTGCGGCCTAGTTGCGGCCTATTTGCGCCCTACTTTTTCCTATTTGTACCTTAGTTTCTACCTGTTTACATCTCTGTTGGGCACTAGCTACTCCGTAGTTGCTCCTTAATATGCCCTAGCTACGGACTACTTATGCCGGATTTACACCCTAGTTTTCCCTATCTGCGCCATACTTACGCCCAACATGCCTCCTCATTGCGCCCTACTTGCACCCTAGTTGCGTGCTAGTTGTACCCTAGTTATGTTCTACTTGCGCTCTACTTGTGCGATGATTACACCCCAGTTATTCTCAAGTTGCACCTTAGTTCTGTCCTACTTGTGCCCAAATAGTGCCTTCATTGCGGCCATGTTGTACCCTAGTTGTGGCCTACTTGTGCCTTACTTGCACCCCATTTACACCCTATATGCGTCCTAGTTACGCCAAAAAATTACCCTACTTGCCCCATTCTTACATCCTATTCAAGCCCTAATTGCGCCCTAATTGTGCATGAGTTCTACCCTAGTTATAGCATAGATACGCCTCAGTTAGACATTTGATACGTCATCGTAGCACACTAGTTTTGCCCTTCGAGCGCCCTCGTTGCGCAATAATTGCACTCTCCTTGAACCCTAGTAGCGTTCAAGTTGGGCCCTCATTGCGCTTCACATGCGCGCCAGCTGCGTCCTAGTTGCACCTCAATTAGACACTAGTTATATCCAATTTTTGCCCTAGTTGCACCCTAGTTATGGCCTAGTTGTACCCTATTTGTGCCATACATGCCATTTAGTTGCGTCCTACTTGCATCCTAGATGAACCCTATTTTGGCCCTGGTTGCGTCCTAGTCGTACCCTAGCTGCACCTTAGTTGGGCATGAGCTACGCCCTAGTTGCACCTTAGACGCGTCCGAGTTGCGCCTAGCTTGCACCCTACTTGCGCCGTAGTTGCACCCTACTTGCGCCCTCGTTGTATCTTGGTTGAGCCCTCGTTGCACCCTAGTTGTGCCTGGATAGAGTACTAGCTACTTCCTAGTTTTGCCCTAGTTTCAGCCTAGTTGCACCCTAGTTGTACCATACGTGTGCCTATTTGCGCCTGAATTTCTCCCTAGTTACGCCTTAGTATTGGAACTGGAGGAGGGAGGGAGCCTTGGAGCAGCAAACATGTCAGACTGAAAGGGCATCAGTTGTGCTGAAGAATGGTTGTTGAATCACTTAAAATGATGGACAACATTAAGAGCTACAGTTTGGACAAGTCAGCCCTCTCACAAGCCAAACCACTTAGCCATGGAGGCTAAGGCTCACAGACTAGAGTCTATAATGTCACACAAGAGAGGAAATCAACCTAGCAATCAGGTTGACCACTCACACAGGACCTAAAGACCTAGGAAATGCTCTTATGGCACACTCTTAGTAGTCACATAACCCACAATTCCATGGAGAATTGCCATGTGTCCATGGCTTGTACAGAAGGATCTCACCTCACCTAAAAAGTAACGAGATACCTTTTTCCTAGTCACTACACTCTGACAAGGCAACCCAAGAATCCATGACCTTTTTGGATATTTCTCCCATCAGGTCTTCACCGGTCCTCTTCCCTTTTTCTTTTCTCAGGCTAAGGCATGGAAGCATGACCCATGGTCACCCACACACCAGCGGTCGATGACCCTTGAAATTTCGAAAACTCATATGTCGATCTGACCATTGGATCGGCCCAAAACTTGGACCGTCCACATTTTGCCGCCTGATCTTTTCAATGGTGAAGTCCGATTGACCATCGCAACACGCATTTGGTAGTTTCCTTGAACTTGCTCATGTGGACCTAGATTTGAGCCGGATAGCTCCTTTCCCAACAATCTCCCACTTTGCCACAGTCAGAGTAGGTTGAGTCCACATCCCTTAATGTAGAACTGCTACTTCTCACGAGTCACTAGCTTGGTGGAGAAATCAGCGACCTGCTTGCTGGTTGGAGTGCATTCTAGCTTGATAGTATCCATTTTCACCATGTGTGTGATGAAATGATATCCAATATCAATGTGCTTGGTGTGAGCATGGTCCTCGGGAACTAGAACTACTGCACTGCCACTCATCTCCGCCATGAGACAATGAGGCCAAACTGCTTCCTTGCCTCGAAAGCTGAGAGAGACGTAGTGAGCTTCAATGCTTGAGGTGGCCACGACCACGTGTCGCTTGTTCCACCTGCAGATGGCCCCGCCATTCATGAGGAGTACATGTCGAGAGATGGACTTGCAGTCGTTAGGGTTTGAAGCCCAATCTGTGTTTGTATAGCCGATGATGTTGTTGTCATTGCTGTTGTAAGTGATGCCGATGTGGATGGTTCCATCAAGGTAGCGGAAGATCCGCTTCATTCCCGTCTACTGCTCACGTCCGCGATTAGCCATGTGCTGGCTCACAGCGCTCACAACCTGTGTGAGGTCTGGCTTGGTTGCCACCGTCAGGTACATGAGACTGCCGACGGCGCTCTGGTACTTCTGCGGCTGAGATGCATATGCTTCTCCATTGAAGCTCATAAGGTTTTGCCGCGTTTCTAGTGGCGTGCCAATGGGTTTGGCCTTTGCCATGCCAAATTGCTGCAAGACCTCCTTGACATAATTAGAAGGAGCCTGATTTGCGATCATGCACGATCTGCATGGCGAGGAAGTATGACGCCTCCAAGAGATCATATTTCTGGAAGCGCTCCTACATGGCCTCCTTGAACTCCTATAGTGCAGACATACTATTGTAGAGGAAGAGCATGTCATCCACATAGACAATGATCATGAGGATCTCATGCCCATGATGCCAGCGATAGACGTTATAGTCACACTCACTGCGTTTGAAGCCCATGCACTACAACGGCACATCCAATTTTTGGTTCCATGTAGGCGACGCTTCCTTGAGGCTATACAACGACTTCTGCAGCTTGCAAACCAGGTGCTCATGGCCATCCATGAAGAATCCTTACGGCTCCTCCTTGTACATTTCCTCCTCCAAGTCACCATTCAAGAATGCCGTCTTGACATCCATGTGGTGAATCTCGAAATCCTCACCTACTGGATAAGAGAGGAGCATGCGCACAGAGGCAAACAAGAGTAATGTTTTTAGTGTAGTCAAAGCCTTCCTGGTGCGAGTAGCCCTCGGCAACTAGCCTCGCCTTGTACTTTTCAAGGTTGTCATCTGCGCCTCGCGTCTTCTTGAACACCCACTTGCACTTGATTACATTGCGTCCAGGTGGACGCTCAATCCGCTCCCACATGCCCTTATCGAGCTGCGACTGTATCTCCTGCTGCATAGCTTGTGTCCAATATGTTGCATCTGATGCAGTGAGTGCATCCTTGTAGGACGTTGGCTCATCTGAGTCTGCTGCAACTACGACATTCATCTGGTCCGGTTTTTGCAGGATCCACAAATACCCGCGTTCACCAGGCTTGTAGCGCACCCTAAGACAGTACCTGCGAGATGGTGTAGGAGCATTAGTAGGCGGCTGGCGAGATGTTGCTGGCACAACTGCTCTTGCTGACGGTGGTACATCTTCTTCCTCTGATTCTGCCGATGAGGCCGCTTTATCTGTTGCATCAGACATGGGAGAGTGGAGAAGTTCTTCCATTGTCACAGTGGATGAATGGTCAGGAGAGACCAGATCAGGGAGGATATGTGCTCCCACTGCCTTGTAAGATGCTCGTTTTGCTACTTCTTCACAAACAATCTTGGTGCCGATAATGTTGCTCTCGTTGAAGACGTCATTCGTGGAGATGACGACATGGCTTGTATCCCTCTCCTACAGGCAATAAGCCTTGCATGCCATGTCATAATCGATCATCAATATCTGTGTAGTCTTTGCGTCCCATTTCTGCCGCTTCTCCTTGAGCACATGCATGTGAACCAGGCTGCCAAATGCGCATAGATGACCCACGCTCGGCTTCTTGCCAAACCATGACGCATACGGTGTCATCTGCTCCAACTCCTTGGTGGGACTACGGTTCTTGATGTATACCGCAAAGGTCATGGCTTCGGCCCAGAAGTTATAGGTGAGCTAAGCTGCGTGAAGCATGGAGCGCGCTGACTCAACGTTGGTGCAGTTGGCATGTTCTGCTACGCCGTTATGTTGCAGCAAGTATGACGTAATGCGCTGCGCCTTGATGCCAGCTGCTACGAGGTAGTCCTGGAAGTTTTTGCTTAGGTATTTGCCATCGCAGTGGCTGTGCATTACCTTGATTTTCTTGCCCGTCAAGTTCTCCACCATGGCCTTTAACTCCTTGAACCTGTCAAAGCACTCTTCCTTGGAGGAAAGGAAGTGCACAACACTGCAATGACTGAAATCATCAATGAAGGTGTGAAAATACCTAGAGCCTCCGAAGCTCTAGGTCTATATCAGGCCACACAAGTCATTGTGGACCAGCTCCAGCACCTCCTTCGCATGCTCTCTTACTCCAGAGAACGCCTCGCAATACTGCTTCCCCTCCGAACAGCCGATGCACAAGTGCTGCTCAAAGCAAGAGATGGTCGGCATGTCACGGACCATCTCCTTTTTTTAAGCTGTTGCAAGGCACGCATGCCGTTGTGGCCATAATACGCATGAAAGATATCACCATCTTTCGCTGGCACCACTTCTACAAGACTCTGCTCACGCGGGATCTTGGTTGTCCCAAACAGGTGGTACATGTCGCCTTCCTTCACCAACGTGGCCAACTCTCATCCCGTTTCCTTGTCGAGGATGTAGCCATAGTCGTCGTTAAAGACTACTTGCAATCCTGTGTTGGTGAGTGAGGATACTCAGAGAAGGTTGAATGCAACATCAGGTATATACTACACGCCATGGAACACTCCCACTTCAATGCCTCGCGGGGTCTCTAACCACATCTCCACAATCACAATCCCCTCAGCATACACCACCCGATCATCACCCAAAGCAATAGGTAGGGGAGGGGATGGAGAGTAGCTGCGTAAACCACTCCTTGTGGCGCGTCACACTCTTCGTATACCGTGAGTCCTTGTACCATGCCAAATCCGCCTTCTCTTTCTGCAACATGTCAGACTTCGCCATGAAGAGGTGGTCGCGCACCTCCTTGGCCACGTTCATGTTGCCAAAATGGCGCATGCCGGTCTAGTTCTAGTGCTGTTGCTGCTTCTGACAGTGCTTTGACAGCAGGTGCTCCTTGTGTGGAGATTGATACTTTTGTTGCTATTGCTGCTCCTTCTTGTCCCTCTTCAACTTGAAGCACTCTTTCTTGTAGTATCCCTCTTTGTAGAAAGAGTGGCACTTGTCTTTATTCTTGCCTCTGTGCTGCCTAGATTGCTAATGCTGCTGGCTGCGTGAGTCCATGGCCATAAAAGTTGCTTCACTGCTGTTGCTGCCATTGTGTTTTGCTGCAATGCAAAGTAGTTCCACCTGCTTTAGGTGCGTACAGATGAAGTCAAGGTCGAGATTCGACTGGCACTCCAACGTTTCTTGCACCATCTCATAGCTCATTGGGGGTCCCCTCAGTAAGAGGAGGATGAAGCGCGTCGCTTCCAGAGGATTGCCAGCCCCTTTAAGCTCCTTTGCTAGCTCCTTTGCCTTGTCCAAGTATGCCTCCATCCCTTCGCCACCCTGCATTTTCAACGCCATCATCTTCTCCTCCAAAAGCATGAGAAATGCAGGATCCTTGCTCTCATACTTCTTGCACAACGCGTTCCACCCCTCTTTTATAGTAGCCTTGTCACCCACGCACTGAAGATGCGGGTTGGAGATGGTGTTGACAAGCAACCTGTAAGCCTCCTCTCCTTCTTCTTCCACTCCTCATGTGCCACTGATGTGGTTGATGAACTTACATCTAGTATAACTTTCTCTGGCGTCTTTCCCGCTACTACTTGCGCTACAGTGATGCCTTTTGCTTGTGGAGGCGGAGCGCGCTTGCCGCTGTTCACTACCTCCCACAAGCCCCTCTTCTCCAGTAGGAGGCTTGTAAATGGCGTCTCTCCCAAACGTACTAATTGATTACAAATATTTTTGCAACAATGGAAAGCTTGGGAAAAAAACTACAATTTGTAAGTGCCATTTTTAAAATTTGACAAAGAAACAAGAGTGTTATGGTCATTACAAGTCGATAGTCTTACTCATATAGAAGAGTGTAGCCCTGGCCGACCTCGTTTGGAGTATAACTCTCAAACCGACGTTTGGATCTTTGCGATCTTGAGCCTGTTGCAAAGCTTGTTTTGAGACCAATAAGATCTTGTGGTTGAATGTCAATTTTGGTCAAGGTTTGACACTGACCGGTCAATCTCAAAGTGATGGCCTTTGCTGGCTCTGATCCCAGTGTTGGAACTAGAGGAGAGAGGAAGCCTTGGAGCAGCAAACATGTGGGACTAAAAGGGATCAGTTGTGCTAAATAATTGTTGTAGAATCACTCAAAATGATTGAGTACATATAGAGCTAGAGCTCTGGCAAGTCAGCCCTTTCACAAGCCACACCATTTAGCCATGGATGCTAAGGCTCACACAGTAGAGTCCATAATCTCACACAAGAGAGGAAATCAGCCTAGCAATCAGGCTGACCACTCACACACGACCTAGAGAGCTAAAAAATCTCATGGCCTACTCCTAGTGGTCACATAACCCACAATCCCATGGAGAATTGCCATGCGTCCATGGCTAGCACACAAGGATTTCACCACACCTAAAAAGTAAGGAGAGATACCTTTTTCCTAGTCAACACACTCTAACAAGGCAACCCTAGAATGAAGGACCTTTTTGGAGATTTCTCTCATGAGGTCTTGACGCTGGACCTCTTGCCTTTTTCTTTTCGTAGGCTAAGGCATGGAGCCATCGCCCATAGTCACCAAGACACCAGCGGTCGATGATCCCGTAAATTTCGAAAATTCATATCTTTCAATCTGATTGTTGGATCAGCTTGAAACTTGGACCATAGACATTTTGCCACTTGATCTTTCCCATGGTCAAGTTGGATTGACGATCACTGCAGGCATCTAGTCAATTTCTGGAACTCGCTCCTATGGACCTGAAACTCAGCAAGATGGCTCCTTTCCCAACAGTTTGTTGGGTTGTACCTACTCCCTTATTGCATCCTTATACTCTTGTTGCGACATACTTGCGCCTTAGTTGCATCCTGGTTTCTTTTATTTGCGCCCAACTTGCGACCTAGCTGCGTACTTCTTGTGCCACTCTTGCACCCTAGTTGATTTTTTTTTGCGCCCTTTTTGCACCGTAGTTATGTCCATCTTGTGCCCTACTTGAACCCTTGTTGCACCCAAGTTGTTCTCAAGTTGGGCCCTAGGTGCACCCTACTTGTGCCAAACTTGTGCCCTACTTGCGCCCTTGTTGTATCGTTCTTGCGCTGTACTCGCATGTTGTTTGTGTCCTTCTTCCATCCTACATAGGTCCTAGTGGCACCACAGTTACGCCTTGCTTGCACCCTTTGTGCAGCCTAGTTGAGCCCCTATTGCACTCTTATTGCGCCTCAGTTGTGCCCTAGTTGTGCCATAGCTGCGCCAAAGTTGTGTCCATCGTTGCGCCCAAGTTAAACCCTATTTCTACCTTAGATGCATCCTCTTTGCACCTTACTTTTACCCTACTTGCGTCCTACTTCTGCCATACTTGCGTCCTAGTTGCACCCTCGCGCCCTAGTTGCACTTTACCTGCGCATCAGTTAGGCACTAGCTATACCTTAGTAGTACCCTAGTTGTGCTCGTTTGGTTGTGCCCTCATTGCGCCCTACATGCGCTCTACTTGCACCTTAGTTATGTCATAGTTGGCCCTAGTATCGCCCTACTTGCATGCCAGCTGTGCCCTAGTTGGGCCCTAGTTGTGCCCTGCTTGCGCCCTATTTGCACCCTAACTGTGCCCTAGTTATTCCCTACTTGCGCCCTAGTTCCGCCGTACTTACATCCTACTTGCGCTTTAGTTGCGACTAGTTTCGCCCTACTTGCTCCATACTTGCGCCAACTAGGACCCTGGTTGCACCCTAATTGTACCCTAGTTGCGCCCTAGTTGCCCATTATTTAGGCCCTATTTGCGCCCAGCACGCTACTTGCACACTAGTTGCAGCCTTGTGACCCACTAGTTGCAACCGAAGTCTACCGTGCTTACATCCTACTTCTGCCCTAGTTGCATCCTACTAGCGCCCTAGTTATGCCCTCCTTACACCCTAGTTTTGCTCTAGTTGCTTCTCAATTGGGTAGTAGCTACGCCCAAGTTGCGCTCTAGTTACGCCCTGAATTTGCTGTACTTGCGTCCCTCTTGTGCTCTACTTGCGTCCTAGTTACGTCCTTGTTGCGCCCTAGTTACGCCGTACTTGCACCCTTCTTACACGCTAGTTGCGCCATGGTTGGATCCTTGTTACGCCCTACTGCTGCCCAACTGTCACCTTAATTGTGTCCTATTTGCGCCCTTGTTGGGACCTACTTGTGCCCTACCTCCGTCCTACTTGCGCACTAATTGCCCCCTGGTTGCAAACTAATTGCACGATACTTGCGCCCTACTTGGACCAGAGTTGCGCTCTTGTTGCGCCCTAGTTGCACCTTAGTTGGATTATAGCTATGCCCTATTCACGCCCCAGTTGCACCCTCGTTGCACCCTACTTGTGCCCTACTTGTGCCCTAATTGTACTCTAGTTGTGCCCTTCTTGCGCCCTAGTTGCGCCTCTATTGGGCACGACCTATTCCCTAGTTGCGTCCTATTTGCGCCCTAGTTACGAGCTACTTGTGCCCTACTTACACCCTACTTGCACCCTGCTTGCATCCTACGAGCGCCCTAGTTATGCCCTATTTGAGCCCTAGTTGTGCCCTAGTTGCTCGTCCATTGAGCACTAGCTACACCCAAGTTTTTCTCTAGTAGTGCCTTAGTTACATCCTTATTTCTCCTTACTTGCGTCCTACTTGCGTCTTAGTTGCACCCTAGTTGTTCCCATGTTGCACCATAGGAGGGCCCTACTTACGCCCTACTTGCACCCTAGTTGTGCCCTTGTTGTACCCTACATGCTTGTGACTTCATCCTTGTTCCCTACTTGCATTGGAGACGCTTCCTAGTTGGGCCGTAGTTGTGCCATACTTGTACCCATCTTGCACCCTACTTGGTTCCATAGTGCACCCTAATTAGGCCTTAGTTTTACCCTAGTTGTGCCATATTTGCGCCTTACTCACGTCCACGTTGCACCCTAGTTGGGCCTTAGTTGTGCCCTACTCACACCGTACTTGTACCCTACTTCCCTCGTGGCTGCACATTGTTTACGCCCTAGTTGTGCCCTAGTTTTGCCTTAGTTTAGCACAATCTATGTCCTAATTGTGTCCTACTCGTGCCCTCCTTGCTTGATACTTGCAACGTAGCTGCACCCTAGTTACGCCTTAGTTGCGCCTTGCTTGTACCTTACTTGCACCCCAGTTGTGCCCTAGTTGATTCATATTTTTCCGTAGTTAGGCCATACTTTTTCCCTAGTTAGGCCTCAATTTACATCCTAGTTATGCCCTACTGACGCCCTAGTCGCAATCTACTTACGCACTAGTTGTCCCCTAGTAGCGTCCTACTTGCACCCTACTTACGTCCTTCTTGCATCCTACATACACCCTAGTTGCGTCCTACTTACGCCCTATTTCTGCTCTAGTTGTGCCTCCGTTGGGCACTAGCTGCGCCCTACTTGTGTCCTAGTTGCACCCTAGTTGCACCCTAGTTGCGTCCTACTTGTGTTCTACTTGTGCCTTAGTTGGGTTCTAGTTGCGCCTTACTTGGGCCCTCCTTGCGCCCTACTTGCACATTGATTTTGCCCTTGTTAGGCCCTTGGTGCCCTGTACTTCTACCCTAGCTGCACCTTACTTTCGCCTTATTTTTACCCTAGTTACGGTATAGCTCGGGCTTACTTACGTCCTACTTGCACCCTAGTAGCCTAGTTCTACTCGAGTTGCGCAACACCTGCCATCTACTTGGGCCATAGTTTTGCCATAGTTCCCCCCTAGTTGCACCTCAGCTTGACACTTGCTATACCCTTTTTCCACCCCAGTGAATTCCTAGTTGCGCTCTAGTTGTGCCTTAATTGCGTCCTCCTTGCTGCCTAGTTGCGCCCTTCTTGCACCCTAATAGCACCCAACTTGCGCTCTAGTTGCGCCTTAGTTGCACATTAGTTGGGCCTCAGTTGGGCACAAGCTACGCCTTAGTTGCGCCGTACTTTCGCCCTTGGTTCACCCTACTTGCATCCTACTTGCACCCTAGTAGTACCGTAATTGCACCCTAGTTGCACCCTGATTGAGGTCTAGTTGCATCCTAGATGGGTGTCTATTCGGCACTTGATACGCCCTAGTTATACCCTAGTTGTGCCCTACTTCCGCCTAGTTGCGTCGTATCTGCGCCTAGTTGTGCCTTAGTATCCATGTTTACTTCGACTTCAGACTTTAGGGGGTTAAGTCGGAGTCGCCAAGTCGATCAAAGTCAATGTCGACGTTGACTTGACTTGACCCCCATTTTTTTCCCCAGGCTCTAGGATGGCCTCATTTGGGTTCTGGCCAACCTGGACCAGGTTTTGGTTTTTTTTCGTCTTTTCATATCAAGTATCGCGTGTTCATTTTGGCTTCGGCACTCGTATGGCCATTTTTACTAGGGTTCTTCCTGAGGCAGCAGCCAGGCAAGAGGGTGAGATGTGTGCCTCGTTGGATGGATGGCAGGCTAGGATGGACCTAGCCATGCACTTTACCCGTCAAACCCTTGCAAGGAAGACATCTCCGGATGGATTGCAGGGATTGCTTTTGTGACTCTGCCTGACACGACTGAAGCTATCAATGCTTTGGGAGTATTTTGGGGCAATCGCGGTGCAAAGTGCAACCCGGAATGGGTGTAGTTTGTGGCTGAGTGGCTGTCCTATCGCTAGACTAATCAAATGTCTTGTCCGGTGTATGCCATAGCACGTCGTTGTAACCTGCAACATTTTGGCCACAAGTTTGATGGCGACGAGAAGATCATGGAGGCGTGGAACATCGTCGACATGGCATTGCTACCAGATTGTGGAGAGCACGACACCATGGACAAAGAGCTGGAGGCAGTTGAAAATGGCTGGGTCACTTTGGAGGAAGAGCCAAGCAAGATGAAGGATGTGCAACGGGCCACGCAAGCAATAGAGCAGGTCATAGTGGGTGAGCTGCCAGCCTTCAGATGGCATGTCGGCCACATGACGAGCCTTCCCGTCCTCAGACCATTCGCAATGAGGCTGTTGGGACAGCCTTGTAGCAGATCTGACACTGAGCGTTACTTGAGCAAGCATGAACTCATCCAGACAGCCAGGCACAACCGTCTCAAGGTCTCCACCGTGGAACTGCTGGTCCAGACAAACGTCCGGTTGAAAAGGATGTATGGGAAGAAGAAGGGGAAGAAGCTGCCCAGTGACATTAGGAAGGTCATAGGGGGTGGGGCTGAGGACTCTGACAGCGAGGTTGATGGAGACCTGGACGACGAGGATGAAGAGGACTTTGTGTGGGATCCCACCATTGCTGATGCCCTAGATCCTGAAGATCCCGATGTTGAGGAGATAATGGAAGTGGAATGGGAGAAGGAGGGATTGAACAATGACTACGAGGAGGATGATGGAGAGAATGAAGAGATTGCTGGGATGGATGAAGATGGTGGGAATGAGAGCAACGAGGAGGAAGAGCAGCAAGGAGATGAAGATGGGGGGGCAAGAGGTGTCAAGAGTCCTGAGAGCAGGAGTACGCAAGCACAAAGATGTTGAGGCTGCGGGTGCTTCAGCATCAGGCGCAACAACAGTAGGTGCTTCAGCCGCAGGTGCTTCAGCAGTAGGAACTTTAGCAGCAGGTGCTTCAGCAGCAGGTGTTTCAGCATCAGGTGCTTCAGTAGAAAGAGCTTTAGTAGCAGGTGCTTGAGTAGCAGGTGCTTCTGCAGCAGGTGCTTCTGCAGCAGGTGCTTTTGCAGTAGGGGAAGTTGTTGGTGTTTGAGCAGGCTCTACTACTAGAGTCAGAGCATCCACATGACTAGGGAGGAGAGCTGGTACTACGGCCAATGAACACCCAAAAAGAGGTTGTAAACGTCAGTAAGTGACCTTCCTCTGATCCTTCATTTTTATTGTATGATGTTTTTCCATAGTTTGTTTTGAGTAGGTTGCTCTTACTCAATTTGCAAAAGCCGTGAAAATTCTTTTATAGCTTCATCTCATTCTATTGCTTTGAATAGCTTGGTTGTGCATCTGCTGCTTTCCATAGGATGAACCTCTTTGCTTTCAAATGCGTGTCATAGCAATTACTACCCAATGGGTTGAGAAGAGCTCCCCAAGCATGCATTACACAATGAAGTGTACTAATGGAAGTTGTAGGACATGCCTCAGATACTGTGGGAAAAATTGACTATCGGAATAACCAGTGATAGGCAAGTTTACACAGTGATGAGGCCAAATGACTGTCTAGTGTAGTATAGAGCACCGACTTGGCTAGGGCAAGTCGACGTAGATGATTGACTGGCGACTTTCGACTTTCGACTTAGCGAATTGGCATTGACTTTGACTTGGCCTTGCAAACATGGCTTACTATCTCCCAAATACGTTTTCGTTTGGCACTAGGTACTCGCTAGTTCCACCCTGATACGTCTTACTTGCATCCTCCTTGCGCCGTAGTTACACCCTTGTTGCGCCCTATTTGCCTCCTCCTTGAGGTCTTCTTGCACCTTACTTTTTCCCTTCTAGCACCATGATTTTGCCCTATTTGTGCCCTACTTATACCTTTCTTACACCCTAGTTCCACCCTTCTTGTGCCCTATTTGTGCCGTTGTTGTATCCTAGTAGTACCCAAGGTGTTCCCTAGTTACACCCTACTTGTGCCCTTCTTGCACCCTAGTTACCCCCTTGTTATACCTTACTTCTGCCCTTCTTGCGCATTACTTGCACCGTACTTGCACCCTAAATGCATCCTACTTGCAGCAAAGTTCCGCCGTACTTCTGCCCTTCATGCACTTGAAACCTGATACCACTTTTGTTAGGATCGCAAGACAAACTTGCAAGTCCGCGACCTTGAGAATCGTCTTGGACTTGGGTCCTCTTCCTTGTGAGGATTCACGAGTCTTCATCGCAAGTCCCTCGGGAGGGGGTGTAGTGAGGGGGCTTGAAATTTGTAGAGATCCAGATCAACCACTATGAGGTTCTTTCCATCACTACAATGGTTGACACATAACCGCGTGATCTGCCACTGTGGTACATCATGCAGCTTCCTGTGCAATATGATGTCATGATGCAGGCAGAACAGGCATTGGACACACATTGGTGTGTGCCTACCACACACAACAGTGTGTCCCTACCACACACAATGATGTGATAGGCACATGTTGATGTCAATGTGGCATTGCCAAATCAACAATTGCCCGATCTTATCACCGATAGCAAGACAGAGCTCCCATTGTGCCTCTCTTGCTACCAACAATGAGAGAGAGCTCTCAGTGTGCCTTTCTTGTTGTCGACTACAAGTGAGCTTGTCGGCCCTCTCTCAATGCTAAAAGCAAGAGAGCTCGTCCGCTCCCTCTCGCTACCAACTGCAAGAGAGCTTGTCAGCTCTCTTTCCGCGTAGGCAGCATGGCATCGCAGACGCCATCCAAAAATGGCCCAGGTAGTGGAGCTTTGACATCGGCGGCACCCCCTTGCACTACTACTGCCACTGCTGCTTTCATGGCGCAACCATTGCCCCTGGCGTTGAAGCTTCTACAGCCACTACCACTAGCACTACCTCTGTTGCCGGCACTCTTGCTCCTGTTGTTAATCCAAACCGATGCAAGCATGAGAAAAACCCCTCTAAAATGTAGTAGGTTTTCATCGTGGCACACAGTTGCATTGTGCGCTATGCAACAGGAGGGGAGGAGGGAGGGACAAGAGGACTGCACCAGGGAAATCTGAGTACAATGTATTTTTTGTACATTGCTATGGAAAATGCTATGCACACCATTGCATTGTGTGTATGGAAACAAGAGGGATGGTGGAGGACGGAGAGGGGGAGCTAGACCATGGATATTTTGTTTAAACTGTCTTCTGTGTAGGTTGCTAAGTGAAATGCAGTGCACATAGTCGCATTATGTGCTATGCAAACAGGATGGGAGGGGCAAGGAGAGGGGGGAAGGGGTGAGCTACGCCATGGAAATTTTTTCATTATGTATTCTGTATAGGTTACTATGCAAAATGTAGTGCACGTAAATACATTGTGTATTATGCAAAAAAGAGAGGAGGGGGGAGGAGGAGAGGCGTTGCACCATGAAAATCTGTTTACAATGTATTTTGTGTAGGTTGGTATTCAAAATGCAATACACATAATTACTTGTGTGATATGCAAATGGGAGGGGAGGGGGACGCGGAGGGGGTTGATCCATGCAAACATGTTTACATTGTGTTCCATTACATTATGTGTTTTTGCCGGTTGTGTTAACTCACAACATGAGAAGTGCGTGAAGAAGTACATGTGGCATGTCGTGGCAACATTTGCGGATCACCGTTTTTGTCTACGTTTCTTGGACCGCGTACACAAGGTAATGGGGATAACGTTTGCAGCTTAGCTGGAGGTATGCATTGTGGAGGAGCTAAGGCCGTGCTTTGCGTGCACAGAGGAGAACAAGGAGCGGGCTCAACTGAAGCAGTTGAAGCTGCAGAAGAGGCTGCAACTATAGTAGAAGTAGATGATGAGGCAGACAGTGAAGATGTCCCCACAGACTCAACACAAGCAAGTACAACCTAAGGTCAAGCGAGCACAACCACATCAACATATAACACTAGCAGCTCATGTATCCGTACTAGCACCAGCTCAACCCCAACATCAAGTGGTGCGCGTCCTCCTACGCCTATGATGGGAGTGCTAGTAGGACAAGGTGCTGCCCGGAGAAGTCCCCAAAGAAGAGAATAGTTGACATGGTACTTGAGGACACGCGCGTCAGCCTCTTTAAGAAGCCTCAGTCTGAATCCACAAAGCTAGCTCCAGACTCATTGGAGTCGGGGTTCGACGAGTATAAGAAGTTTGCACGGGTCCGGAGAAAGTGCAATGTCTTGTTCTTTTATAGGGATACCAAAGCAAATATCAAACGCTTGCTTTAGTGGTCCTTGGCCTCTGTGCTCTGCCTGCTACCTCCATCCATTCTGAGCACATATTCTCTTCGGGTGGACGTGTTGTGATAGACATGCGGCACAGCCTCTTCAATGCCACTGTGGAAGATCTCCTATGCTTGAAGATATGGATCAACAACTCTGCTCTGGTGGACTTCTCGGTCACACCAAATGACACTGTGGCAACCAAGCTACTACGGGAAGAGAGGAAGGAGAGGCACTGGAGGAGGGAGGTTTAGAGGGTGGTGTCACAGGTCACAAACTGTCTCTTGCAAGCAGCGACACTATCAGATTTGGATGATGATGTTCAGAGGATGCCAGATGCAATAGATGCATCAGCTAAGGAGGAACTGGAGGATGAGGAGGATGAGGAGGAGGATGAGGAGATAGTGAAGGAAAAGGAAGGAGAAGGAAAAGCCAACGACGGTGATGATGATGAAAATGTGATGGGAATTGGCTAGGTTTGACATGTCGTAGTACTCCCATGCCATACTTTCTGTGTATAGCTTGTCAAGAGTGCACGTTCTTGTAAAATCTCATATTGC
Source organism: Penium margaritaceum (assembly GCA_023375785.1). NCBI lineage: Eukaryota > Viridiplantae > Streptophyta > Zygnematophyceae > Desmidiales > Peniaceae > Penium > Penium margaritaceum. Next base: position 45,356 of record SZWC01003195.1, read on the forward strand.
ATTCTTTATGATATGCAGTTTCCGTATTTTGTCCCATGACGTGGCTTTTGTCAAGACTTAGAATCATTGAATGCCAATGCAGGACCCTAAACCATAATGCTCCTTGGAGGAAACAAGAATAAGAGTAGTTGTTGATCAATTTTGTCCCAAGTTGCGCATTGTTCATGGACTACACATGTATGCCTGATGAAATGTAAACCTTTGATACATACAATGGTGAAATTTTGAGGTATACACAAGGTGGAATGAGTGAAGAGTTGAATTCTCCTTGATATAATTAAACTTATGTAATGTCGTCATGACTCGGGTCCTCGAATCGAGAGTCCAGCAAAACATGGACTCGCGGTTTTCTACGTGCAGACTTTTGAGAACAAATCATGCACACTCGCGAGTCAAAGACATTGGACTCACAAGACTATACATAAGCGAATGGCAAGTTTTGCACTTGCAATTATTTTGGCTTGACTCACGACTCTAAGTCCGTCTTCTCCAGGACATTGCAAGATTGAGTCCAAGGTAGGACTTGCAAGTCTAGACTCGGTATCACCCTTACTTGCACTCTAGTTATGTCCAAAAATTGCCCTAGTTTTGCCTTAGTTCCACCATAGTTGTGTCCTACTTAGGCCATAGCTACGCCCTACTTGCGCCCTATTTTTGTCCAAATTGTATATTACTTGTGCCTTAGTTTCATACAACTTTCACCCTACTTGCACCCTACTTACGCCCTGGTTGCACCGTACTTGCGCATTCGTTGCGACCTAATTGCATTCTACTTTTGCTCGGGTTGCGCCTCAATGAGCTACGCCCCAGTTACGTCCTAGTTGTGCCTTAGTTGTGCCCTAGTTGTGCCCTTGTTGTACCCTACTTGCGCTTTGCTTGCACCCAAGTTGCGTCCTAGTTGCGCCCTGGTTACGTCCTGCTTGCGCCCAATTGCTCTTTAATTGCACCTGATTTATGCCCTCATTGCACCCTAGTTGCACCCTATGTACCTCCTTCTTGCAGCCTCATTGCACACTAGTGGCGCTCTTGTTACTCTATACTTACACCCTACAAGGGCCCTATTTGCGCCCTAGTTGTAACATAGCCGTGCCCTAGTTGCGCCTTACTTGGGCCCTACTTACACCTTAGGTAAACTCTTCTTGCGACATAGTTACGCCCTAGTTGCACCATAGTTGTGCCATAGTTGCGCTTTTGTTTTTCCCTAGTTGCACCCTACTTGTGCCTTTCTTGTGTCCTAATTGCACCCTAGTTGCAACATAGTTCCGCCCTTGTTGCTTTTGAGTTGGGCACTAGCTATGCCCTAGTATCGTCCTAGTTGTACCCTAGTTGCACCCTACTTGTGCACAATGTGTGCCTACTTGTGTCCTAGTTGCGCCATGTTTATATTATAGTTGTGCCTTTGTTACGTCCTGGTTGCGCCCTAGTTGTGCCTCTGTTGGGCACTAGCTGTGCCCTAGTTGCGCCGTAGTTGCATTCAAGTTGTGCCATAGTTAAGCCCTACTTGCACCTAGTTGTTCCTTAGTTTTACCCTAGTTGCGTCTTAGTTGGACACTAGCTACGCCCTAGGTACGCGCCAGTTGCATCCTAGTTGCACCATAGTTGCATCCTAGTTGCACACCATTTGTGCTCTAGTTGTGCCCTACTTGCACCCTACTTGCTCCGTACTTGTGCCATAGTTGCACCCTTCTTGCACCATACTTTTTGCCCTAGTTGTGCCCTATTTGTGCCCTAGTTGTGCTCTAGATGCACCCCAGTTGTACCCTACTTGTGCCCTATTTGTACCCTAGTTGCGTCCTTGTTGTAACCTACTTGCGCCCTACTTGCGCAATCTGGGTCCTAGTTGCATCATGATTGCACCCTACTTAGACCCTTCTTGCACCCTAGTTGTCCCTTATATACGCCCTTGTTACGCCCTAGTTTTGACGTATTTGTACCCTAGTTGTGCCATTCGTTTACCTTGCACCCTAGTTACAACATAGTTACGCCCTACTTGGACCCTAGTTGCACCGGAGTTGAGCCCTACTTGCACCTTACGGGCATCCTTGTTGCTCACTAGTTTCGACCTACTTCTGCCATACTTATACCCAACTTGTCTCCAACTTGGGCCCTACTTGCACCCTAGTTGCACCCTAGTTGCACCTCAACTAGGCACTAGCTACGCCCTAGTTTTACCTAGTTGCGTCCTAGTTAAATCCTTCTTCTACCCTTTTTGAGCCTTACTTGTGCGCTACTTGTACCTTACGTATATTGTAGTTGCGCCCGAGTTATGCCTCACTTCGGCTCTAGCTACACCCAGATAACACCCTAGTTTTGCCATCGTTGTGTCCTAATTACGCCCTTGTTTCCCCCTAGTTACATCATAGTTGCAACGTGCTTGCGCCCTACTTGCACCGTAGTTACACGCGAGTTGCACATTAGTTGTGCCCCTGTTCCGTCCTACTTGCATTCTAGTTTCGCCCTAGGTGTACTCTAGTTGTGCCCTAGTTGCGCCCTTCTTGCACCCTACTTGCGCAGTAGTTGCGCCATAGTTGCTCCTCTATTGGGTACAATGTAAGACCTAGTTACATCTTTATTTTGCCCTAGTTTCATCCTTCTTGCACACTAGTTACACCCATGTTGCACCCTATTTTTGTCGTACTTGTTTTGTCGTTGCGCACTAGTTGCACCTTACTTGCGCTATTTGGATCCTACTTACGCCCTAGTTGTGCCCTACTTGTACCCTACTTGCGCCGTAGTTGCACCCTAGTTACATCCTACTTGCGATGTTTGCATCCTACTTCCGCCCTACTTTTGTCCTACTTGCATCCTACTTCCGCCCTACTTTGTCCTAGTTGCGCTCAACTTCTTACCTACTTGCCTCCTACTTGTGCTGAAGTTGTTGGGAAAGGAGCCATCCGGCTCAATTTCAAGTCCATAGGAGCAAGTTCCAGGAGACTACCAGATGCTTGCGCCGATCGTCAATCCAAATTCTCTATTGGAAACATCAGGTGGCTAAACATATACGGTCCAAGTTTCAAGCCGATCCAACGGTCGGATTGAGAGATGATTTTTCGAAGTTTTCGGGGTCATGGATCGCTGGTATCTGGGTCACCATGGGAGATGGCTCCATGCCATAGCCTGAGAAAAGAAAAAGACAAGAGGTCCTGGGTCAAGACCTAATGGGAAAAATATCCAAAAGGGTCCTAGATTCTTGGGTTGCCTTGTCAGAGTGTGCTGACTAGGAAAAAGGTACCTCGTTGTTTTTTAGGTGAGATGAGATCCTTGTGTGCTAGCCATGGACACATGGCGATTCTCCATGGGATTGTGGGTTATGTGACCACTAGGAGTGTGCCATGAGAGCATTTTCCAGCTCTCTAGGTCGTGTGTGAGTGGTCAGCCTGATTGCTAGGCTGATTTCCTCTCTTATGTGAGATTATGGACTCTATTGTGTGAACCCTAGCCTCCATGGCTAAGTGGTGTGGCTTGTGAGAGGGCTGAACTGCCCGAGCTCTAGCTCTATATGTACTCCATGATTTTGAGTGATTCGACAACCATTCTTTAGCACAAGTGATGCCCTTTCAGTCACACATGTTTGCTGCTCCAAGACTCCCTCTCTCCTCCAGTTCCAACACTTGGTATCAGAGCCAAGTTTCGCCACTTTCAGCCAGCACAGGCCGTCACTTTGAGAGTGACGGGTTAGGGTGAAACTATCACCAAATTTTAAGATAAACCACAGATCTTCAATTTCAATAGACAAGATTTCCAACAAGCCAAAGATCGCAAAGATCCAACAATCGGATTGAGAGTTATACTCAAAACGAGGTCGGCGAGGGCTACACTCTTCTATCTAAGTGAGACTATCGCCTTGTCATGACCATAACTCTCTCATTTCTTTGTCAAAATTGAAAAATAGCAGATGCAAATTGAAGTACTTTCCTATGCTTTCCTTTGGTGTAAAACTATTTGTATTCCATTGGTACGTTTGGGAGAAATGCCGTTTATAAGCTGGTTGGTATGAGCTAGAGTAGGAGCAGCAGCATATCTTGTTTTCAAAAGGGCATATCTCTAAAAGTCTCCTGTTGATGACCCTGTTTTATGGGTTGATCCGAAAGGTTTTGAGCTCCATTTTCCAGTGGTGGGCTTCGTTTTACCAAATTCCCAGTGTGATGGCCTCTACAGTCCATTTTCTGTCATTTTTGTTTTGGCTCAAGCAGTAGTAGAAGCAAGGGTAGCGCCGCCAATCAAGGGCAGCGCTGAGCATTACCAAGGCTCAAAATAGCATCAGCAGGCATGGTAACAGTAGCCCAGCTCTTGGAAAGGCTGGAAGGACGCGCCAACTTCACGTTTTGGAAGATCCGTACCCGCCTCCTTTTGGAGGAGAGGGGCTTGTGGAAGGTGGTGTATTATACCCTTTTTTGCCATCAGCAAATCAGGTCTGATAGCAAGTAGGGATCTACTCTCGGTTGGGCTTGGGTTGCGCTAACCTCGCAGCTCTGCTCATATTCTTGTCCTATGTCACTCTTCTATTCCACTCATTCCAAGCACATTCTCATCGACCGAAAGATCCTTTCCCTCCTCCTAGTTACTCGACGGATCATTCACCGAATCAATACTGGGGATGTATCACACATACTCCTTTTCCGAATTAACCCACGCTATCTTTGTCCCAACTATGACTAGCTTCAAGATGATCAATATGATTGTTCTAGCTGTTATGTTCACTTAATGCCTAATCCCTGACAGTCAATCATTGACCGGACAACAACATGACATTCTCATTCATAATGAAAATCTGTTCCAACAGCAAGAACATGGCGAATTAGGCTGTTAATGTGTTTGCATTCAATGAGGGAAACATACACAGGATCAGCACTTCTTCT